>KZ538018.1:16013-83367 GCA_000934665.2 Catajapyx aquilonaris
CCCCCCCCCCCCCCCCCCCCCCTAAGAGCATCACCTTCAATGGTGTGGGGCCTCCCTCGCCTTGGGTGACCAAGTACGTAGGGGGTTAATGGGACTGGACTGCCGATTATTATACATCCCGATGGTCGTGGGTTACACGAGCCAGCAGGGGACCCTTCAATGAATGACCCAAGATACAGTCAATTACACGGCACATCGCTCAGTCATAAAGTCGACATTAGCACTGAAACATTATATATAAAAAACTGAGTACGCATTGCTGGGTATTAATGGTGTCGTACTGGTGGCGCCACGAGTCGATGTCGGAAAAAAGAACGAATCGACATTTCGATTCACTCTTTTGCCAACAACGGCTCGTGGCGCCACAAGTACAACAACATTAATGCCCCAGCACTTACACATCAGTTGAAAGGTCAGGAGTTATTGGCAGTTATCGCATTTTATATTTGCACAGTTCATGTGGATCGAGCCTTGTTTTCGCAACTGTTGATAGTACCTGAATTACTTGCCGATTACGGCAATCTCTATCCGGTCAATGCGTCAAGAATTTATTAGACGTGTGCCACACTGCTCGTGGTATTTCACGGCCAATTCGAAACCGAACACGTTCCGGAACCGGCCCACTATTTGGTCCACAATGGATGTCAACACAAATGTCCATAGCAAACCCAAATGAGCCCTTCAAATAGTGAGCCCGTTCCGGAACTGGTTCGGTTTTGAGCTGTCCTGTACAGTGCAAATGCGATGCGCCCAGTATTCATAGCGAGGCCACCACGTTGGCAGCAGGAAAGCTCATTCCTCCGGTCCTCTCTAAGGCCATGTACCTTATCAATTCAGGTCCGGAGGTCCACAGGCCAAGGGGACAGAAAAATGAGAGGCATCCCACCTGGGCTCACACGCCCAAACTAATATATTCCAGAAAACTGTAGTAATTCACGCAAGGTCTTGAAAACCCAAGGGGTCACCCCCATTTTTTAAAATTTGAAAATTAAATATTTCATCCGGAGGGGGGGGACAACACCCACGCATTCCTGTTGGGTCCTTGGCCAGCTCATGTTTTTTTTTCTTTCTTCTTTGCGCCCTACTAACTCCGTCCCTTCCGATTCCTTCGACCATTCTCTTTGAAGGGCGGCGGATGCTTCATGCACGGGATGATGATGATTCTGTTACACCCAATCCGCGACCTTTACAAACCCAAATGGCACACAACTTCATGCGGATATGTGAAGGTCTCCCGAAGGATATGTTTCTGGGAGGAGACTATATGCAGATTTTTTGTTCAGGTCATATTTGTTAACATTTTGGGAGAAAATATTGTGAGCAAACTATACGTTGGGGGGGCCAAAGAGCATAAGTGGGTCCGCTTGGAATAACTAGAGCAAACGAGGCGTGATTCTTGGCGTTGGATCCAGCATGTCCTTGTGTCTGGTTGTTAGTCCCCAGGAGGTCTCCCATTTTGGGACTTTCCTGTCACTCAACCACATTTTTAGGTATTTGCTGGTAAGAACATAGCATGTCCACTAGTTGCGAAACTCAGCAAAACTTCAATAGTGAATAACAATGATTTGGTCGTCCACCACCTGGACTACTTCTTCATAATTTTCTTCTTCTGCCAAATGAGTATCAGTAAGAAGTCGGCGGAACCTTCTCACGTGATGCAGCCTGGAACAAAGTAGGGCTTATGAGGCCACTATAGCGGACTGGAAACGTTTTTCTCATTGCTAGGGCAAGAAGGACCCCGTGTGATAATCACAATGACAGCCTTGCGACTCCATAATTTCCATCATTAAAAAAAAAATATCTTACAACTGGTCTGATCGGGTAGGCTAGTCAGCGTGCCATTTATCCATGATTCTTCCCCCCTGAACTAAATGGAAACACGCAGGTTTTTCCAGCTAACTCTTTTTCAGTGAGACCTTTTTTCCGCTCTCGACTCTTTGAGCATGTAATTGGCACGAATCCATGACAACGTTATGCGGAAGAATACTTGAGGGGGCCACCATTTTTTTTCTTCTTCTCTCTCTCTATACCCCTTGTGATGTCCGGTCACTAGGGAGGGGAAAAAAGTAACATTTGAATTGGAGATAGGTGTGCATCTTGGCATAACCGCAGTTTCATTCGCAGACAATGCCGGTTCTTAAAAAACTACCGCTATGGCTATGAAAACTACTTACCGGTACGTAATACATCAGAAAATGGTACCGGTACTTGAAGTACTCGTGTATGCCCAGCAATGTGCAGCTCTTATAGTTTTCTGACAACAAATGAAGGGGTCGGGAGAAAAACATGTTAACCGCCACTTTATTGCTGGCCATACACGAGTACGTTAATTTTTTTTAAAGCAAATTTCCATGTGAATATTATGTTCTGCCAGATTTTGGGAGATAAACATGTTAACATCCACTTTATCTGGTGTTGATTTGCTGTTAGTACCACTTGAAGATCTGATATGCGGAACGATCAGATTTGACGATTGAAAAAAAATAATTCCATGAGAATGTCCTGCCAGATTTCAGGAGGAAAAAAAAATAATGTTAACTTCCATTGGCGGTTAGCATGTTTTTCTCCCCCGAAATCTGGCAGAACATATTCTCATGGGAAAATTTTCAAAAAAAAATCATCAAATCTGATCTTTCTGCATATCAAATCTTCAAGTGGTGCTGACAACAAATCAACACTGGATAATTTCACCCTGCGTACTTGACATGGTAAGCGATTAATGACCATCAATACCGTGCCAATAAGCCAAAATAACCAGTCTTGCTGTCTACTTTTCAATGTTTCGCTCTATTAAGCTTCGAGTTCCATTTCCCTTCTCTTTTCTCCGTGGAAGTTTAGAAGAAGAAGGAAAAAAAAAAAAAAATCAGGCGCCGGACTGGAGACGTGGCTTCTTATCAAGAGAGGGGTGGAAAATGGAAGGCATGGGTCGATAGGTATCACCTTGAGAGGAAAAGCAGGGGGGGGGGGGGACCCTGTGTGCGACATCCTTCCAAAAAGGAAGAAGGAACATTTTGGCAATGGTGTCTCCTGAGGGGGGAAGATGAGACTGCGAGGAGACTCCGTCTGGGGGCCTGCTGCTATGGCACCGGGCACATGTCCAAAGACCTCTCCCTGTTTTGCGAGCCATATATGTGGGGGGTCCACGAGGGACGTTGCCAGGAAGGCGTCGCTCACCTCTGGCAAACTCTCTCACCGATTTTTCCCCCCCTGGACATTTTATTATTAGGAACCTACACCGGATTTAAGTCAGTCGGGCAAAGAAACCAACATTAATGGTGTCGTACTGGTGGCGCCACGAGCCAATGATGGAAAAAGAGCGAATCGAAATGTGTCCTCCGGATAACCACCTTCACATCGTGCCTTTGTACTTGTATGACCACCTTCTATGGCGCTTAAAAAGGGAAAAATATCACATCGAATTACAAATCGAAATTTGTCCTGTGGAGGTGGTCATACGGAGGGCCAATTTCGATTCGCTTTTTTGCCGCCATCGTCAACCAGCACCACAAGTACGACACCAGAGCTTCACCTTGACTTTGATGCTAATGATATGAGTCAGTAGGTCTTTCGTGACATGAAACAATTTATAAAAATCCGGTACAGTTCAACGCCGTTGTGCCCTTGACTGCGGAATAGTATACTACTATAGAAATAGACTTTGTATGATTGAGTGTGAGATCAATGTCCTCAGCAGGGGGTGTCTGATGTGAGAGGAAGTTTGATCGGGATAGATAATGTTGAGCAATCGAAGGCGTTGCTTGATAAAGAGTTGCATCAAATCCTTCAATCTCCTATCTATCCACCCCCACACCCTATGCCACTATAGAGTCTACATGGGCGTCGGGGTGAAAAGTCAGTTGCTGCTCCACCCCCACCATCGAAGCAGCCTTAGGAAGAGACAATGACAAGGGAGATAATTAATCTCCTCCCATGAAGTTTGGATATAGAGAGAAAAAAAGGTGGGGGACGGTTTTGTACTGAGGGTTTTTTTTAAAGATGTAAATAGTTCGGTCATGAAGGGGCGGAGGAGAAAACATTTTTTGTATCCAGATTGTACTGACCGTAATGGTCGTGTGTGACATTGCGCCTAACCTTGAGGAGGCAACTGGCCTCTAATACAATACCGGCCGTTTTTCTTTTGTTGTGAAGATTTCGACACATTGGGTATATACACACTGCTGCGCACGAACACACCTGTTTGGTTGCATGTTCTCAAAATCCAGGAGATGATAGTAACAATGGCTCATTATTAATGCGAAAAAAATATACGAATATTGAATGTAGATGTTGTACCCCGTTAATATGCGAATCAAGAGCCGTTATATATTGTAATCTAAGCCATTTCTACATACCGAAAATGCGGAGTCGGGAAAGTTTTTTTTAGGTTGGACCTAACTTGTAATAAGCTTGAGTACCAACCGTATGTTTTGAAGCACAGCATCAATATAACACTTTCACATACGGAGAAGAGTCCAGCCCTTCACATCATCATAGAGCAAAGTGTAGGGGCCGATAAAAATGCCCCAAGTTTGGGCGTCGGGAATGATGTGTCTCCCCCTTTTTCCCCTTCACAGATATTGGTTATGAAACGGGTCGTAAGGTCAAGTTGCCCGTCCTCTTTCTTTCGGAGTTGACCTCTCGAACTCTCAGGAGGAGATCCGCTTGTGGAATTCGGAGTTAACATATAGTTGCAGGTGGTCCCGAAACTAGGAGAAAGGTTCGACAGAAAAGGGACGACGCGGGACATATTGAAGAAGAAAAAAAATGTAATGTGGTGTATACAGGGTGGGACATAGAGTTGCATCTATAATTACAAATTATTAATTTCAAAGTTCATTTCAAAATATTTTGTTGTTCAATGATCAATTATTTATTACAATTAACAAAGATTTGTAAGTACATTTTAAGTGGAACTGATGAAGATGTGCCCGTCACAGTCGACATTGTGCAATAGCAATTTCTACAAATAATAATAATTATGATATGTAAGGACACAGCAGGTGCATCTGCCTGCATGTGTATACTACCTTGCAGTGGCTTCGTTTTCAAAAAAAAAAAAGCACACAATACACTTCGTGCGATGACCGTGCTTTGTTTCTGGCATTGTGCATGCAAGGTCCTCTCTCTATATAATATGTCTGTTGGTGTGAGGTTGACCCCATAGCTTTTGCTTGCACCGAGTGAGCGAGGCTTTGCGTGTTGGGCGATTCGCAGGGGAACTTTTATGCGAGGACATGCGGTGCCTGGTCCAAACAGCATCAACCCTAGAAGGGCAGGCCACATTGTTTCCTCCGGGTTGGCCCCCGTCTCCTTGACATGTCCGGCTTTCTCCAAGGGCTCTCCAGCAGTTGTAGGAGTCATGCGATGGTCGAACCCCAGGGTGGGAAGTAGGGGCCGGCCCAGTGTCTGGCCCCTATATACGTGATGCCTGCCTCTCTATACAAAAACCACTCTTGATGATGACGATGCCTTGACACCGATGCCGACCCCACAATGATCCATAAACACGGCATGACCACCCCCTTTCTCCATATTTTGCAATGGCTCTTGATTCAGCCCCAGAGGTACGGTGGGTTGCGGGACTGCCAGGAGTGCAATCACAGCCCAGTGCTGGACATTAATGGTGCCGTACTGGTGGTGTCACGAGCCGATGCGATGGCGGCAAAAGAGCGAATCGAAAGTATCCTCCGGATGCTTCCCTATATGACCGTATGATTTATTAAATGAACGCGGTCATATACGGAGAGCAGATGTCTATTCGCTCCTTTGCCGCCACGGCTGGTGGCGCCAGCAGTACGACACCATTAATGTCCAGCATTCATCCTGTATGAGTTATACGCTCGTGGACACATAATGTCTCGACTCAATATTCACCACGACTCACATCCCACCCGCGTGTCATAACAACTTTACAGCCACTTGCCACACCCTCGTCATGATCCGTGCGGTGTGACCACGACAATAACCTTCTTCAGTTTTCCTCCTCCTCCTCCTCCTCCACATTCAAGTCTCGGTGGACATTCCAGACGACCACAGGGTGACACGCAAGTTGGATAAGTTTACAGACATACACCTTTCCACTGAATCATTCACTTTACAAGAAAGCGTTCAATGGGAATAATAATTTGGACACGTTTGTAATTTGAAACGAATTAAAATACAGCACGTTATCATTAAAATTATTATGTGAAGTAGTTATAAAATAAATGATAAATACAGAATATAATAAATATATAGGCCTACTAAAATAAAATAGGAACATGAACCAAATAAAATCCCAACAAAAGCAACATACAGTATATTTTAATGTAAAATATTAATATAAATGTAATATACCGCAATGAAATTAATATTAGGTAATAAAGCAAATAAAATTACATAAAAATAAAATAAAAATAAATAAACGATAAAATAAAGCAAATAAAAAGCGAAATACAATAAAATACAAATATAAAATGTAAATAAATAATAAGCGCAAATCAATAAATACAGATAAATAATAAAATGCAAATAAATAAAATACAAATTAATATTAAATATAAATCGTATCAGCATCAGCAAAATAAAATAACGACCAAGAAAGTTTGAACGCATCATTATAAACGAAATAAATAAAAAGAATATATTAAACTGAAAAACCAAACTGCAGGAAACTTGAGAGTGTTGAACGCGTTTTAGCAAAGAGAATTCGAGGGTATATGTACTCGTTTGGGTTGGTTGAGAGAGAGAAAAAAAAGTTACTTATTAGCCGCGGTGGAAAAGGGCAAAAGCAATATTTCATGGCTAGTCAGATACAACTTCCTATTCATTCATCACGAAAAGGGGCCTCTCCCACCCACCTCACTCCTATTCCATTTGCACTCTCGGCTACTGAACTGCAAGGGGTTGAACCTGTTTCGGGCAAGAAAACGAGTTGAAAATTTTGGCGGCGGTGCTGGCCCCCTCTCTGCTGGTCTACTAGAGGTTGTTGCCAGGGGAAATGGTTCGTTTCCACCTCCCATCACTTTTGAGAGCCCATGCGCAGGTCTGGTTTGGCACCTTCTTTTGATCATTAATTTAATACCGTTCAAAAGATTTCGCACCATTTATGCACGGAATTTGAAGCCATTTTGGAGCTTAGCTGCACCAGAGAAGACCACGCCTTATATAGTTGAAGCCAGCATGATATATTAGTAACAGTGCATCTGTCATGTGCGGCGCTTGTACTTGTTGCGCCCGTGGCGTTTCATGAAGGCGCCTTTCTATCAAATTGGTTGCAGTAGCATTCAAAACATGACTTCATGTCATTTGTACAGACACTGCAATTTGTTATGCAGTTCATGTATAGACAAAACGGGGGGAAAAATAGCTAAAGAGGATTTTAAACCAGATTGGCGTGATTCGAGTAGACTTTTTTATCACTGGGAAGTTGACCGGAAGTTGACCATGGAACCTATTTTGGTTACGCTTAATACGAATCCGATCCTGAAATTTGTTATGCAGTATACATTGCATAAGTAGACAAAACGGGGGAAAAAATAGCCAAAGATGATTAAACAAGATTGGCAAATCACGTGATTCGAGTATACTTTTTTCTCATTGGGCAGTTGATCCAAAGTTGACCATGGAACCTATTTTGGTTATGCTGAATCCGAATCCCAAAACAGTTTGTCGCGCTATCTATTGCCGTTTAGAGCCTGATACCTGTCCACAGACAGACGGACGGACAGAGCCGTTCGATAATCGACTTTCTTTCGAAGAGAAAAAAGTCTAAATGTGCCAAAACAATACATAAGGCCACATAGTGCGAGGTTGTATCCTTACATAAACATCCAAAATCTCACCAAATAGGTAGTAAATTATTTTTTACGCGCCTATTGCGTAAAATATGTGAAGCCTCTCCTGTAAAATAATATGGCTGTTAGTTGTTACTTTGTTGCCTGAATAACAACATATGAGCGTGGACCTCCCACGTTCAACCATCCTCATATTTTTGTTGCAGCTTGTATGTTTCGAAATTCTGGTATACCCATCGCGGTACCCCCCCTCCTGTGTCTCATACGACTTGAAACTGCATTACTTTTTGGGCAGGCAACTCCAAGGGGGGGCCTCAGGAGGGGGGTCGCCCCACCACACATTCACATGTAAAACCCCCTGGAGATTCACTACCCCCCCTCAAACCACCAACCAAGCCAACATGCACACATGATGGGTCAAGAAAGTTAGGGGGGGAAACCCACGGAGTTGGAGGTTGCCTTTGGGTGTCACCATTTTTGCTGTAATTGTGTAACCGGATTTTTGGGAGGGCCAATTAGGTCGCAGATGGTGCGTGCTTCTAATGTGTAGTTGGAGCAAGAAATTGACTGTTTAGGAACATGGGGTTCCTGGAAATGCAGTACTGCAGCTGTAATGAAGCAAGGAAACTTCAAAAAAAAACACAACAGCTGGCAACATTTCCACGTATGAATTTTTAACGAACGCAACCTAGTGCGCACCCACACTCGCGCAGCTCCATTTGTTACGATTTGGTTACGTCGCAAAAGTCGGCCATTTTGCCCCCACCCCCAAACGTAGCGTTGGAAATAACCTGTACACTCACTACGGTAGAGAGCTTACCAGCTGTCATTGATACACTTTACCGGTTGCGGATTATCCGTGCATCGCCAAAAAATAAAATAAAAAATAAAAATCCCCCAAAAAACTGTCAATATGTCTCGCAAACGAAGAAATACAACATACTTTTTCTAGAAAACTAACTAAAAATTCAAAAATACAAAGTTCGGACAGACAGTCCTGTTGTATTCTTAGAAAAGATGGACTGCCACACCACCACCACCACGAGAGCCAAAACTGTTAAAAAAAGTCCAGACCGGGGGGGTTTTGCTCTAAGAAGAGTGCTGGCTGCAAATTTGATTTGTAGTCCGGAGCATGGCAAATCAGGGAAAGAAATGTGAAAGTTATATCGACGTTTCCAGCTGAGAGAGTAAATAACCTGAAGGTTCCATTGGACAGCAGAGGGGCATAAAGAAGAAATAAGGCGCAAGTGAAACCACCAGGGGGTCCAGAGGCTGCACCCTGTCCAAGTCCCTGTGTGTTTGCCAGCAGGGCATTTTTTTTCTTCTTCTTCTTCTTTTTTAGTGGAGGGTTCCACACTGAGGAGCAATGGCCTAGGACCCCCCCTATGGCCCACCCTAGAATCCTCCAGAGCCCCCCTAGAGCGGAAGCAACCCAACCGAACCACACACTGGGCGACATTTGCATGTGGACGACGCCCTCCCACTGCTGCATCACAAAAGGGCGCCACCTTGCTCGCTTGCTTGCTTGCCCACGAGGGTTTTCCAGAGGTCAAATGTAGGATGGGCCATTCACGTGGAATCTAAGGTCAATTCCTTATAGTTGGTCACACACATATGAATACACATCGCGCTTTTCCCCCCTGAATCAGCAAGTTTCAGCTCTCTCAGCACTCTAAAAGTGAGTTAGGTAGCCTGGACATACAGAGAAACTTTTTGCTTTATATGTAGAGATTGTGTGTGTGAGCCCAGCCAGGTAGAGGCGGGTGTATATTAACGGATAACCTGCCGATTAACATACCCATTGTATGCCAAAATACCCCTGCGAGTCCAATGGGGGCTCCAACACTCCACCCCGATCCTTGAGGGCCCATCTCTGGAGGGGTGGTTGGGAGGTCGTGAACTGTAATGTGGCCACCCCCACCCTATAATATAGTGTTGGTTACACCCAATCCACAAGCCCATCCAGTTCTTTCACCCCCCCCCCNCCCCCCCCCCCCCCGCATGGTCCATTCAACAATCGGAGACACACGTGAAGAGATTGTAATTACATATGTGGAGAAAAAATTTATATTTATGTCCCATTTGTGTCGTATGTGGGAAGGCCACTGGTTGTGCACTGCTGTGTACGGTTGTGTGAAAGTAGGTCCCGAAGAAGCCAGACCTTCACCTAAGAGGCGTACTTCCTGACCTCAACCCCGCCGTAGGGGGAGACACACACAAAATGTACTGGTGACGATCCGGATATTTCGTGAAGATACGTCACGATATCCGGCCAGGTTCCCCCCAGTTTTCCACACCGGATGACCACAAAAAAATAGCGTGTAGGGTCATCCACTTCCGGTTGGTGTAGAGCCCAAATTGACAAAAAAAAAATCAAGGCTTGAATGGGTGTGAGTATTGGCGCCCACATTACTCATTACTCATTCAACAAAAAGGGGGACGCCTACCAATACTCTTCTTCAGCTCTTCCTTGTATAAAAGGTCGGGTGGAGGACACCTGCAGGGGGCAAAAGGTCACTCCTGTGCCAGGGGCGTGGGGCCATACATGCCGGGGACTTTTACAGCGATTGTCCTTCTCATTTAGAAAGTGCAATAGTTTGTGCGCGCGAAATTTACGGTGCGTTACCGATTTTAAAAAAAAGAAGGGGGTGTTGAAACACCCTGTACTTGTTAAAGAGGGAGACTCCAAATAATGCTGTGCTCTCGGTAGGAGATGAGGTGAAAGGGGAAACTTTAGCTAGAGAGAAAGAGATGGTAAGACATGACTTGTCCTTGGGAAGGCGGAATATTCGAGCGAGGAGGCCGATCGTAAATTCGCGATGTGCCATCCAATCCCCCATAGGGGTTTTGGTATGTGAACCTTTTCCTAATAGAGATCCAAAGTGAAAGGGAAATCAAGACGTTCGGTCACTTCCGAAATGTTCACGCCGAACGGTTCATTCGTGATATTGCATTAAGCAGATCATGCGAATAAAATTGGCGAATCATATTTTTGTACTAAAGGGCATAATATTTTTATGCATTTGGATTTTTCAGTATATTTACCATATGAAAAAAAGTGCATTAAATGCTCCATTGGGAGACTCACTAATCATGCTCTTTTAACGGTTTGCAGTTTACAGTGTACTTATGTTATTAAGTGATTGTTCTGTGTGTCCAAAGATTCTTTGGTGAGATGCAGCTCATACCCCAATTATTTCTACTCAAGTATCAAGTACTAAGCCTGTAGGAAAGGACAATCAAATCACAGATGTTTTAGAGGTATGAATTAACTTTAATTGCTACAAAAAGTCACTTGGCACTGATTGCGTCATTATCATGTGGGGGGTTGCACGAGGGTTTGCAATAGTCCAATGGAATGTTTCTCCGTATACATCACGTACAAAGTATTTAAAGAATAGGAACTGAATATGACAATCAGTGTCCTGAAAAAGTCTTCTCAATTCTCTTCAGCTTCCATATCGAGCAGACTGACTCGACTATCTCTCAACAAACTTCGTTTCTTGGGTGTCTTCAAGACAGGCACAGGTTTCGGTTCCTTTTTCCCTCTGTTGTGGACCACTTCTGCTTACAAGTGAGTGAAAATGAATTTAAGACAAGAGAACTATTAATAGGGTAATAGATTTTTTTAAAAAAACCTCATTGCTTAGGCCTAC
This sequence comes from Catajapyx aquilonaris, assembly GCA_000934665.2. Classification (NCBI taxonomy): domain Eukaryota; kingdom Metazoa; phylum Arthropoda; class Diplura; order Dicellurata; family Japygidae; genus Catajapyx; species Catajapyx aquilonaris. The sequence continues at coordinate 27,445 of KZ538018.1, forward strand.
TCTTATTCTTTTGAAGCCGCCGTTTCAGTTTTGCCTTTGCATTGGGATCAATTCGGAATGTATCTAGATTAGGTCCTATAGCCTTCTTGAACCTCTCTCTCAATGACTGCCACGTTCGATCTGGAAGGGAGAAGAGGCATATTTCAATAACATTAAACTTTTGACATTTGGTCCAATCTTTCACTTAAGCACACTACAATAGCTTTTGAAACAAGTCAGAATCAGAGCTACGCAAGTCAAAAACTGTCTGTATAGACAAATAAGCTGGCGGAAGGCAGCCGCCTTTGTCGTGCTTTCCGAGTAAATGTACAGTATTGCAATAGCAGTAATGTATTGCTTTATTTTTAAAAATTAAATAAATTCCACTTACTTGAAACCACCTGCTTCTTCTCCATGAGCTTCCAAAGATCATTCCCTCCTACATTGTCACTTTGCTTGTTGTCTACTATAAAGTTGAGAATCTCTTGGTCCTCACTCTTAGTGTATGGCTTCTTCCTACGAAAACAGAGAAGAATATCAATGCAAAAGACGACAGATATTTCACTAACCCTACCATGCAAATTTTAAAGATTTTATGTGGCACTGGATTTCAACCTAACCTGAGGACGCTGATTTCAGATCTGCTTTCCACTTTTCCTCGTAAATAAAATAATTAACTGAATCATGCACTTGGATTATTAGGCCAATTGTTTTATTTCATATTCGATAATTATCATTGTGTGTAAGAGTAAAGGTGTGTTTACATGTGAGCGATTTGATGATGATGATTTTGATTTCGCTCTCAAATCGCTCACATGTAAACACATCTTAAGGCCATTTCACAAAAAAAAAAATCGCGCGGCAGACGGCGCGCGTTGCGGCATATTTGTCGCGGGGCATATTCTTGCCAATAATAATAATAATTGGTGGGGCACGCGTTTGCCACTTGACGCTGCCGCAAAATCTTTTTGTGTTTTGGCCTTTACAGCCACGTTTACGTGTGAGCGATTTGATCAGCGATGTCGTCGCTGAGCGATTAATCCAATAATTGTTTTGGGCAAAAGTAACAATTATGGTATCAATCTATTTTCAGCCTAAACAATTGGATTAATTGCTCAGCGACGACTTCGTTGATCAAATCGCTCACATGTAGACATGGCTTAGCACAAAATCAATTTTCACATTATCGTTGCAAAAAAAATCGTACGCAATAAGGACACATGGTAAGCAGATCTGAAATCAACCCCCTTGGGTTCTACAGGTTACGTCACTCATCAAACCTCGAGCCACAAATCCATTGCAGGGTAGTGTAATCTGCACCCTTACCTTTCATCAAGTTCTGGTACTTCACTGTCACTGTGAACCGAGATTGTTTCAGCATCGCTAGCCACTGCATTGTCTTTGTTAGCAGTTTTTCCATTTACAGCTGGTTCGGTTGTGGGCAGTGGAGTACCGTCTCCAAAAATATCCTCCAGAACCTTCTCAATGTCACGTGCAGGAGATGGACCTTCAGCTCCACGGCTGACTTGTGTTGATGTAGGGACGTTGTTCAAATCGGCAAATGCTTCGCTTAGGTTTGTTTCTTGAGTGTCTCGAATGGCCTCTTCTTGAGCTTCCTCTGGACATTTTACCAATTTCCTGGCATCCTCATCAGTGAATAGGTCGAGGGATTCAGCTCCAATGCCAGCATTTTTAGTGGATTCATCACATGATCGACGATCAGTTTTCGCAGTATTTTCCTCATTAGAAAGAGACTTGCCACCTTTTTTCTTGTTGGAGTCACGATTTTGAACCTCTCCATGTTTTGAGTCGCGACTTTTAACCTCTCCATCTTTTGAGTCACGATTTTTAACCTCTCCATGTTTTGAGTCCCCATTCTTCAGCGGCTTCTGCCTTTCTTGCTCAGTCTTCTCACGGCCTTCCACTCTTGCATCACTCTTATGCGACTTGCTCGAAGGCTCCCATGGACTCTTAAATCTGCGAGAAAAATTATTTTATTTTAAATAGCGATTCACCATCTGACCTTTTAGATCCAGTAACAGCCCAGTGAAAAGAAATGTACTTATAATTCTTATAGTAAGTCACCTAAATCAGTGACATTCCCTGGTTCTCGGAGCGGAAAAATGATTTTTTTTTGCCTGCATATCCTTAACTTTGCCCCTTTTATTGCTTCAGTCAATGTTTACAACAATTAATGCTCCAGATTCTGCCTGGCCATTACAATATGTTGGAAATTCCAATATTATTCTGACATGCAAATACAGCGTACGCATAAGGGGGCCTGAAGACTTGAAGCCTACGCTTTCAGTGATGCACTGTGAAGAGACAGCTAGTAAAGACGATACATTGGCTCGCTAAAAATATTTAAAATGTTGCCAATATTGTTACAATAACGGATTATGCAAAATTATTACCCTTCCTGAATGAGCTTGATCTGCTTCTCGGAGAGCTGGAAGTTTTGAATATTGGGAATAATGTGCTTGATGTAGTGCTCCTTCATGGACTGCCACGACCGCCCCAGGCACACCTGTCGAAGCAACAAAATATCATCAAATTTCCTTCACTAGTGCAATATTATACCATACCTTCTTGTGCTCCATTCTTTGCCACAATATGACTCCCTTCACCTTATCGTAACTCTCAGTCTTGCATATGTAGTCTAAAATGGTCAGTCTTTCTTTCTGACAGTAACTGTTGGGCAAAGAAAAAAAAAAGCATGACTCTGACCTCAGCATGTAGAGTTTAAAAGTCTAAAAACCTTACCTCCGTTTTGCCATCTGTGGAGCTGTGACAGGTTTCTTTTTCTTCAGACCCATGCCTTCATCATTGCTGTTTTCCTTATCCACTCTGCAAAAACAATATGAAAAGATATTTGCAAAATTTTAAAAATAATATACATCCTCTTCTAAACATCTGTCAGCAATGTTTTTAAGACGCATGATATGAACTTACTCCATCTTAATCTGATCCCAGGTCTTCTTACGGACGAGAACCCAAATGGGCTCGTACTTGTCTCCGTAAATAGACTCTTCATTCAACCTGTAAGTACAATAAATTAGTGGCAGCCCAAAAATTTAATTCAAAATATGCAAACCTGTATGGCAACAGATCCACAAAGTCCTCCTTGTCCATACAAGCCTGCAGAAACTCATAGCTGAACACATCTTCGTTGGTTGCGGTATACTTTTGCCCTGGAATCCCAAGTTTGATGGTGTATGGGCCAGGTTTAGACACCATCGTTCCGCCTAATTCCTGCAAGAATATGTCACTTGTGCATAAAACGAGGCACTAAAAAAAAGCAAGCTTCAAGTTCAACTGACATGCGTTAATAAAATTAGTACTCAATAAGGCAACTTTCATTTCGGTCGAGAATATACCTCAATCATAGTCTTGACACTCTTTCTCTCCTTGCATGGAATCATAGTGAATTCTGAAGGAACGGCTGCATCGTCACAGAAGAGCATCTGCTTAATCCTGACACCTTCTTCGTTATCTGACTCGTACAAATTGACAGTCACATTGCTGTTCTCCTTTTTTGCTTCTTCTTCCAATAACCCAATGAAACCACTCAGCGGCCCACTTTTGCTTGATCCATAGCTTAAAATCCTCATTGGTAAGAGCTCATTAAACCATGCTTCAGCTTTCTTAGCCCTTTCATCCTCCTCCGAGCTGGACTCTTCAACCTCGGTTGTTGCGTTAAAGTTCATCATTGCTTGTGTGCTGTATGCTTCACTCTTAGCTGGTGAACTGATAAGGTCCTGGGAAAACTCAACTTCCACATTCTCCATATCAACAACGGTAGACCCGCAAGGAGTTAAGTACACATCCTTAGAGCCTTGGGATAACACTAGTGCTGATGGTGAATCCTGCTTCCCAGTATCTTGGGAGACCCCTGAGGCTTCACACTGAGTTGGGCCTTTGTCAATGGCGTTCATGGCTTCAGAAGACATGGAATCACACAATAGGGGTTGCGATGGCATATTATCCGAGTCAGAACTGTTGCTGTCACCCAAGTCTTCCTTGAGAGCTCTTCGGCCTAAAATGACACGCATTAATTGCATGAGCAAGAGTTCATAGAAACATTAAATGCCTACGGCATGCTTGTTGTCTTACTTCTAAGTTTAACTACCAAAATAATAAACCAAAAAAATGATTTCTATAGTTCCTGCTTGACGTCAGCTACTCCCAACATTAGCCCATTCACACAGCCCCTTCTTTCCCCCAATTCTTTTCCAATTTAAATTGTCGTACCAAAGCTTGCATAGGAAAAAGAAGCGACTCTGTGAACATCCAACCTCTATACTTTCCTACTATCAGGTGCTGTGTGAGAAAAAGGAAATAATAAATAAAACCAATCCAAACCAGACAAGTAGGTTTAATATGAAAATCTACAGTAAATTACTAAAAAAATAACTACACACTTTGCTAATTTAAAAAGAAGTTACAAGTGAGGAAAGTCGTGTGGCGCCAGGCATCTAGATTACGTGCAATTAATAGAACACGTGCATCATGCATAAAGGTGTACTACACCAAAAGCATCGATATACACTTCACAAATGACACTAAAGGTGACTTCAGGGTTCGATAAAAATAATTTCCAATCAATTGTGACAATGCTTCAGTTAAAAAACTCAAGCAATTAACAAATATTACATGCCTTTGGCAACTAGAATCGCCACAACTTTTGTCGAGAGCGACAACGAGCTAACTAAGTTTTTTCTAAAAGCAGACTATTTTCAAGCAACTGGAGTGCATTGTAGTGTTAGTAAAAACACTTGTTCACATGCGATTCAATCCAGCAAATAAACTTGTTGTAGATATTCCAGTTGCCTGCATCCCTTTAAAATTTTGTTTACTCACATAAAAAAAAAGGCGGTTCTATGTTCATTGGGGTTCCTGGGGATTCAAAAAAAAAAGAGATAAGAAGAGACCTGAATTATGGAACACACTGTAAATAAAAATTCATTATTACAATAACAGGCCACATTCTCAAGTTAGTGACACCCGGTGAAACCAGACAGGCCCAAAAAAATTATTTACGACGAAAAGCCTGCCATTATGATATAATTTTTACAATAGCAAATTAAAGGCCGGTATCCACGTACGAGAATCTCGCATACGAGGAGCCACGAGGAGCCAACTGCGCATGCCCAGATTCGAGAAAAGGGGGAAAAAGTAGAAAATGTTCTACTTTTTCCCCTTTCCTCGAATTTGGGCATGAGCTGTTGGCTCCTCGCGGCTCCTCGTATGCGAGATTCTCGTACGTGGATACCGGCCTTTAACCCTTAACTACGTAGGTGGGTGAAACACCTTTAACTACGTAGGTGGAGCCTGAGAGGCTCCAACGGTATATCTAAATTTATGCTTATCAACTAAATTGTTATATTGGACTTTTCACATGTATACAGAAAGTGCAGTTCAGATCATTAGGCTTCCGAAAACGTAAAAATCACACGCTGAATCAGCATAATTATTCCGACAGGGAAAAAATTTTAATTAAAAGGTTACATCATGTGTTTGAGCCGCTCAGACTTCACCTGAGATATAGAGCCTGAGCGGTTCCAGGAGGGACCTGTTCCTCGTTATGAATTTTTTTAAACCAAATAATAGGGACTAGAAAATTTTTTCTTTCCTTTTCATGCTTAGGAAGGTTTTTCTGACAACGTCACGGAAGGACAGGGGAAAATAAAATTCAATGAAAAAGTTACATGCGTTTAAATAGTGCTTGGAGCCTCTCAGGCTCCACCTACGTAGTTAATGGTTAAGCAAGATGCACTACATTTTTTTTTTCTCTCCTTCCAGCAATCAATTAAGCAGCACAGTTTAATTAATTTTTAAATAAATATTCCCCCCTAATAGGCTTATCAAGGGCAAAACCCTGTCACAAAGAGAGAGTTTTTATGGTCATGCAATATGATGTGTCCCACTCCCCCCCCAACTTACGCAGCAATGAGGACACTGATGGCCTGATCTTCCCCTTCTTCTTTCCACGAGTAGCGGACATTTCTGATGGACAAAGAGATCGGACAGAAGGGGACGAAAAAAGGCGGACAAAATGTCACGAGCAAGCCAAGCGAACAAAGCCAAACATTGAAGCGGCTTCTCTCCGGCGGGAAATCATTCTTTGTGACAGTTTACATGTTACAACAGATCCGAATAGACCGGGCTGTGATTGGTCAACTAGAAGTGGTCGCGTGTTCTGATTGGCTTCTGAATGCAAATGGATTATGTAAACAACCAGTGCAAGGTGGCCAGATGCAAAAATAGCGGGAACAATGACTGGGAGCGGGAATACAAAAATTAATGTAATTATCGGGTTAAACTATCAAGTAATTGACACTATTCTATCTAAATGTGAGTGTTAATTAGTGGAGAGTAAGATGGAGGCTTTTTTTGGTGGTCATTAATGTACTGCAGCATTGCTGTTAATTTTCTTCGTATTTTCCCACTTTGCTGCTGTCCCTAAAACTTGATTACCTTCTTCCTGCGGTCGTGATTTTCAATTAATAACTAAATAACTAATGGGACAAACTATGATCTGCGATGACATGGCACTAGTGGTGGGAAAAGGCTACGTGTACAAACGTGTAATGTGCTAGGAAAGGTTCAGTACAAACAAGAGCAGTTACGAACACGAGATTTTATTTCCAATTATGTTACAAGCTCCGTACATCGACGAGTCTTGCTTCCCAGATTTTTTGATGTTGACGGCTCTTTCGCCGCATTCAAACAATAAACCCCCCCAAAAAATTAAAAGATGTCACACCGCAATCAAAAAAAGGTTCTGCATCTGTAAAGAGTTAAGTGGTTAGCACTTCTTGTATACGTTTTTAAGTGTATGGTGTGACATACCTTGCTGTTTTTTTTTTAAGCAGCGCACTTGCAACTCTCGCTGCATTTGGTGCCCTTCTCGGCGCACTTGCAGTTATCGCCGCAGGTGCATCCCGCGCTGCATTTGCATCCTTTGGCAGCACATGTGCAACCCTCGCTGCACTTGTTGTCGGCGGTGCACTTGCAATCAGCCCCGCACTTGCAGGAAGCGCATCCGGATTTGCCAGGGCACCCAGAAGAGCAGCACTGGCACGTCGGAGCGCACTTGCAGGCCCTTGGGCAAGTGCATCCCTCGCTGCACTTTTTAGCAGCAGTGCACTTGCAATCAGCACCGCACTTGCAACCAGCAGCGCATCCGCATGTCTCGAAGCACTTGCTGGCCTCGCAGCACTTGCAGCTTTCACCGCACTTGCAATCAGCAGCTGTAATTAGAGAGAAAAAATAATTAGTTAACGAGCTCAGTGTGTACAGTAGATGTCACTTACAGTGAGGACGAGCAGTATCAGCCATGTTGAGTCTAGTAGGTTTGTTGTCTCTGATGAGTCTAGTTGAAGCACAAGTTGAGTACTGGATGGTGTGCACAGGGCTGTACGTCCCTTTTATGCGAATGTGCCGGGTACGTGCCGTGTGAAACGTTATGACGCCGTGCGCAGCTGTGACATCACTTACTAAGGGTTTGGCTTCATGCAATGTCCAATCGCATTGCAGCCGGGCGGTGTGTACACGACGTCACACGAGTGTCGGGTGCAGAGTGTTGACTGTACTCTGGAGCATTCCAGGAGCTTATCAAGGAGAAAGATATCACGGGTTGGAACCGCAAGATCACATGGCGTTATCCGGATTACTCGAAATAATCGTCTTTGTTTAGTTCTTGACCTTCATTCCACGAATTTTCTTGTTGAGGCGTACGTACGTGATGATTTGGTGACAATGGAGACAGGCGTCGCCGAAATGTACGAGTAATGCAATGTATAAAAAATTAAGGAATGTTTGTTTGGATCGACCTTGTACAGAGAGGACCAGATGAAATTTAAACAGTGTAGGTCATGACATTGGATCAATCAGGCCATGTGGTATTATATGCGTGAGTCATTGGCTTAAGTCGGACGTCAGTTGCACTGAATTAATTAGCTCAAAATTTCAATGACTCAATGATACAAGTTCACGTTAATAAATAATTGTTATTTTGTTGTTCTTCTGTCATAATAATGGCGTACGTGCTCATATAGTATTTTTTTCTGTACAGTGTACGCAATAAGTTGCAGCTGGCAAATATGGGAAACATTTGCGTAGCCTTGACTGCGACGTGGCTATGCGAACAGGAGCATACTTTTTCGCAGATAAGTTGGCGCATATTTATTTTTTTCATCGAATCTCCTTTTTTTGTCACCAAAGTATGGCATCTCAAGCATCCCTCGGTTCCTTGCACAGCCTCTTTCTTACTAAAGAAGTACGACAGAAAAAATTCTTGGAATAGCTAAGGGCCCACAAAACAGCGTAAATAATGCATTGTCTTCGAGAGTGTCATACCAAGTATCGGCCACTTTCCACGAAATGAATTTATCGCTTGCACTGGCATGTACTGGTTAATTGCACAATAAGACAGTATAAAATATTTAATAAGCTCAATGCTTTTCTCGATGAATTAATTAGGAGAAAACTGACGTCCAAAATAATTAAAATATGATAATTTATTTCATATGACATTTGATAAGCATATAATTTATATAATGTTTGATGCACATCATCATTATCTATTTGTAAACTTTACTGCAATTTAGCACAACACTTTATGTGTATATAGATAAATAATGATATGCACATGATCAATTATAATCCTCGCAGTGCCTCGCAGTCTAATAAAAGTTTCTTGTGACATTTCGTTGGCAAATTGTCAAGTTCATGTGACATTTAGACATGTGTTACTCATTGAAGATACTAATATGAATGTGAACTTAAGTCCCCAGATTATAATTATTCACTTTGCCCGCTGATAAGGAGGGTACTGATGTGTACAGTCTGAAGACTCACTGTTTGACATTGATTTGTGTGTATTATCCATACAGTTCCGTTTTCCTTTATCGGGTTTGAAATATCGCAAAATTCCGATGAATATCTAGTTGTACTTGAGCAAAATATGAGTTAAAGTAACATTTTCAACTGCTTGTCATCACGTTTGTTGGCCCCACGTATCCTCCGATTTTATTTTTTTTTGTTATTATTTTTGCCTGGTCACGTCCGCCGGAACATTGCATTTGGAGGCATCGGGGCAGAAGAATGCATCCTTCCGACGGTTTCTTTTTCCCCAAAGGGACACCAGCAATTTCCCATTTTGACGTAGGAAAAGTTGCCGAAATCAGGCGGAGACACTCCCTGGCTTGTTTCCACAGAGAACAGAAAAGGGGAAAAATATGTTTGCGACATGTTGCGATTTGTACAATGCAGACTTGCCAGGAGTCGGAATGCGCCTCTAGGCCACGCCCACCTTTTTCCCGCCAATTTTAAAATCGCGATAATTAATTTATGAATGCCATTTTGGTGCTGAAAAGTGATGGAATGAACTATTTGTGTATACATGTTTTTCAACATCCAATTGGCATTAATTTTCATGACTAAAATAAAAAAGTGCATCAAATTTTCCGAATTATTCTGCCGGAAGTGTATATTGCAGTGTGACAAGTCGAATCTCTTGCAGTGTATAGCTCATAAGAAATGGACCCTTTTCTTCGGTGACAGTCTGAATATTGCGGGGGTTGGGACCTGAGAGAAATTTGGCGACATTTTCTCTCTCTATTCCTGGCAGTGCTCCCCACAGGTTGGATCTCTTTTCTCTCTCTCTGCTACTACTGCATCTCTGGCAGAGAAATATGATTTTCAATTTCAACTACATCTGATAAGTGACCCTTCAGGCTGGGCTCGTGATTTACGCAGTCTGATAATTCCTCTCTCTTCCCAGCCGCTCTTTTTTTTTTTTGGGGGGGGGGGGGAGTGATCCGGAGTTTGTTGGAATTTCCCCTGCAATTGTGGGATAGCCTCCCCGAAAATCAGGGAGAAGGAAATGGAAGGTGCATAATTAGAGGTAGTAAATTTAGTCGGGGGCCATCTGCCACTGCGGTGATATGCAGATATTGAGGGCGAGTGAGGGAGAAAATGTGATTTTATTCGGAGTCTGCTGGAGGATTTAAAAAAAATAATAATAAAAAAGCATGATATGTTTCAGATAACTCTACATAATATTTTAGACTTTTTCTCGCCGACAAAAAGTGTTATAGAACGACCATGTCCGTCTGTGGACAGGTATCAGGGCCTAAACCGCATGAGATAGCGATATACGGTTTTCGGATTCGGATTCAGCAGACCCTAAATAGGTTTCATGGCCAACTTCCGGTGACCCGCTACTTCCGGTTTTTCCGGGTTCACTATATCCTCCAAGGTCAAGTCTACACCGTATGAAATAACTATTATTCTTGGCAACTGAAAATGAGACTAACAACATTCAATGTCATTGTTGTCCATCGTGTCGTATCGTATATATTCAGCAAAATTGTCAGCTTCATTTCCCACTGCCCAATGATGATAAAAAAGTATACTCGAATCACGCTCGTGTTATCTGCCAATCTTGTTATCACGTGGCAGTTTACTTGACTCTTTTTCTCCGTACTTGAAACACCGTCTATTGTTCCGAGGCTTTTGAAAGTTGAATGATCATTACATGTACAGTACATTATGTACTGTATACGTTCCGTACTGTACATACAGGCAGACGTGTGCATACGCACATGTATACATAACTATATACATAATTATGCAATGAATACATGATAACACCCACATACAGCATAATATTATGTGTGCATTATTATGCATGTACTGCATGTATTAATTATTGTTGTTGTATTATTAAAATTTCTTGTTACTAGCCGAACAAAGTACTATAAATAGTTCCGGCCAGTGGTGAGAACTTAGAGGTAGAGTCTTTTCAAGCTTTTCCTCTGCGGCAGTTCCTCGTCTCCTGCTTTCTTTAAATTCCATATGTACTGGTACACCGATAATACTGTATAAATATCATATTTCTACACTTATCCATCATGTGCTGTCACATTCGTAAAGAGCTTGGGCGTTACTGTAGTTCCCCTGGGAGTATTCCTCAACGACACAGTGGAAATTACATGGGGGGGGGGACTTGCTGTTCGGAGCACGAGAGGCAACAATTTTTGTGAGAAAACTCTGTTAGTTATGCATTTTGTCAGGTTATCAAAGTTATGATTATGTTGATAAGACTAATACCCGGTCCGTGAGACGGTCATGCAAGAAGTCGCGGAAATTGTCCGAGAATTCTGTACATAAAGCGTGCTTATTTTGGAATTTATTTGACGTTGTACCGCCTCAAAAAAATGCAAATAGCGGAAACAGCAGGACAATAAAAAAAAGTGGCATGACTCGTAATGACATGTAAGGGTGATGTAGAGTCAACATAAAGTTTTCATTCACGGTGTACACCGTATCAACACGTGCCGTGTACCTGTGCATTACCTTATAGTGGAAGGCTTCATTACTTGATGAGAAATTACCTTGGCTATCTATACAGCGATAACCGAGGGCGATAATAAGTTCGGAAAAAACGCAGGTTGTCATGCCTTTCATAAAATGCTTTGAATTTAAGACTAGAGAAATTTAATTTTAATTACAATAAAATTACAAATTAAATTGAAATTGCCAAATTAATTAAATCAAAATCGCAAATTACAAAATGAAAGGAATAAAATCAACATTAAAATTAAATTAAATTTCATAAAATAAAATAAAATAACCCAATAAAATTAATTGTAATTAAATAGTCAACAACAAATATTATATCACCACTTAAATCAAATAAAACAAACGTTAAAATTAAATTAAAATCGAATATAATTAATAAAAAATAAACTACCAAGAAATTAAACTATTAAAATGAAATTAATTTACATTAAATTACATATATGAAGTGTGATAACTCTGCGTCTTGTCGAACCTCCCGGAGTGAAGTTTTGCTGTCAGTGAAGCACAGGGATATTAATTTGACCATAAAATTATCCTTCCGATTTCTTCTTTCTCCTGCAGGTCGATCATTGGCTGCCTCCGCAGCATCCTGGAGGATCCGGACCATGCAGTGTCGCAATCTGTCGGCGACGACACGCATCCGACTGGCGGCACGCTGTCGGTGCGTCGCAGACGCCCAGACCTCCCCATATCATACGGAAAGCCCCCTCCATCCACCGTCGACCAACCAACCAACCAACCGACGAACCAACCCCCGACGTCGACGACGCAGACGCGCCACGACGTTAGAAGCCATGTGGCGGGAACAGTGTCATGCACAGCCTGAGAGGGAAAGCCGGCAGGGCTAGAGGGACTGGGCTCAACCCCCCTCGTAATTTTTGGTGGTGGTCATCCTCGTGGTCCCAAGTGGCCTGCATCAATTATTATGGCGGGGGTATAGGGGGCGAGAGTGAGAAGGGTGAGTTAAACAAGAGGAGGCCAGGTGCGTATATGAGAGGCCACTATTGATTGGGTGCGTCGTCGTACTTCCTGGAGGACAATGTGTTTGGCATGACCTCAGTGCAGAAGGGCTGATGACCGAGGAGGAAAGAGACAGTCTGCTGATGGTACGACACACCGTGTGAAAAGGTAGGGGCTTCATCGTTTGTTCATTTCTGGGACATTCAGACACAATGGGTGGAATTTTCGTCCCACTGTTAGTTACTGCTAACTTAGCAGTATGACCAGACACTGTTAAGATAGCAGTAACTAGTAGTGGGACGAAAATTTCACCCACTGTCTCTTTGATGGTCAAGAGTAGATAAGCTCACATTCTGTTGAAATGAAAGGAGCACTTGTAATAATCTCAAGAACAACATGAGCTCATGAACAGGTCAATAGGATCTACTCAAGTACCCACTATGCTGCTATCATTGAGCCTCCTTAATTATTATCACTGGTTATTGATTGCAGATAGAGGCAGTAAATAAGACAAGCTACTATACTAGTCCGTGTGCAGATCTCATGCTGGGGTTTCCCTTAAATGATTATGTACACCCAAAAGTAAGAGATCGGTCCAACACCCACCCAAGCAGGGTCAAGTGTCACGTTAAGCTGTAATTAGAGAAAAAAAGAAGAAGTTAAACTCTTTTTCGCGTTTTCAGTGTGCAGCCAAATTATAACACGTCATGTCATATTGTGGGTGTCACCAAGTCTGGTCGTTGACCTTCTGCAAAAATATTTCTACACATTTTTTTTTTGTGTCATCAGTATGAGGGTGCTTTACATATTACGCGTCAATGTGTTGTGGAATTACACTAATTACTGATGAAAATATCGTTCATGTAAGACACTCTACAATCACGTTGGAGTGTCGAAAATACTGTCTGATATAACGAAATGACGCAGTAGGAAATCCAAACCCATTATCGTCAGAGTGTAGTAATTTTTTTTTTGTTCTCTCCGCCATTGAGCAAAGGCTTGCGATATCGCCTTGTGCAAGCTTGTTTTCGCGTGAATTTACAACCAATCAATATCCTCTAGAGTACTCTTCTTTTTTTTCCATTCACTGTCGTTTCTGCCTGCTGGCCCTAATCGATTGAGCGTGTGCAAAATGCCTTGCGAGGAAGTGCAAAAAGGAAGCCAAAAATACTATTGGAATCCCTCCCATCTTAGCTGGATTTCAGTTGTCATAATGAGTCTGGATTGGAGGATCAGGCTTAATCAATTAGGATTAATCGTCGAGGCGCACTAACTCGTCTGGAAGGTCCCTGTCAGAACCTGTTGATTTTCAAAACAAAAAAAGCCGCGTCTTATAAATATATAGCCTCTTTTGATATATCTTTGCCCGTCTAACAAACCGTCGCACGCTGATTGGACTTGTTCCACTTCTGTGGACATTTTGCCGTTACGATTCTTGACAGAAATACTTTGGATTTCTCCAGCCGAACTCTCAAGAGAACGACGCGAACCATTCCTGTCACGTCCCTCTCGAAATTGCCAACTCCAATGACAATCAGAGTGACCTCCCCAGCTTCTTTTTTTTTTTGGTCCGAAAAGTTCCGAGTATTTGTTCCTCTTTTTTTTGGTCCTGTCGTTCACTTTCGTGCCTCGAGTTTTTGATTGCGACACCTTATTTTTGTGTTTCTTTGGAATATATACGCACCGAGTGTGTCAAATGATGGCACACCCTCCAACAAAACACTTTGAAATGTCTCACTTTCCCCAATGGTCTGAGCCACTTGAAAAGGCCTTAGGAATTCAGAATGGATTCATTCTGGTAGTCTCCGGATGATTCAATTATTGTCGGCAACTGGCGCTAATTGGTGTCTTACAGTTATTAGGAGAAGGAAGACGAGCACTTGAATTTTGGGGGGTGGAGGAATTAGGGATAAGCACTATGCGAAGGAGAGGATGCGCGTTATTGGTGGTTGCGGACTGTGTTTATCACGTTTAGGGAGGTTGGAATCTGCCATGGAAATGGTTTCACTTGGAGTAGAAATGGGCCCACTTTTTAAAATATAAATGTCTCAGGCAAACTAAAGCGGAAGGAAAGTTTTAGTCCTAAAAACTAATGGTGCCAGTTGGAAGCAGAGGATTAGTGCAACTTGCCTGAACACAAAAAGGGGTAAAAATTCAGGCCAAAATTTTGTGCATATTGTTCTGGAATTTGTCTGGACAATAATGGCGAGATAAATTTTAGGACAAATCAAGCCAAATTGAAATTGATAGGATGCTTAAGTTTACCGACAGAAATTAAAACAGACTGATGAATGAAAATAAGCTGGCAACAAATTAGGAAACATTTTCCTCTCGAGATCATTGCGAGGGGCCTGCAGATTACAACTTGGGCCAAATGTGTCCGGTGGTCCACTAAATTATGAAACTGTGTAGTATTAGAATTGCCTACCGGGACATTATTTGTCAATTCACTGGCGAAAATGTCATTTCCACCCCCCTTTCCTCTCCTAACGAGAAAGTGTCTCTCCGAGTAATTATTTTAATGCATTTAGCAAGGAAAGTTTAGACGAGTCAATAACCATTTGCCACGTGCTTCACTTCGCCGAATCTGTTTTCTGCGAACGAGATTTTTTTTTAAAGTGGGGGGAGAATGGGAGAACTCTCTAGAACTGAAAAGGGGGAAGGGAAAACTGGAGAGAAAACAGACGAAACCATTGTAATTATTGCTGCCTTAATGAGAAGAGTCATCTGCAATAGTCCTGCTGGTGTTCATATCCAATTTTCTCTTTGTCTGTACTTCCTTGTTGACAGATTTTATTCTACAAACAATTGGGCACCATTAGTGGTAATTTGCATGGAATTTACAGCTATAATATTTGCATAAATCTTCCCAGCACTTTTGACCCTTCCTAAACACGTTTAATTTGCACAAATATTGACTCACCTGGTTGGTATCAGGCTCTAACTGATAAGTCGCAAGAAAGTAGATGCATGTCAAGAATGATGAATAGCCACACTTTTATCGCTGTGCAGCTACACCTTCGAGCGAATGAAAAGGATTAACGCCTGAGCAAAAAGAAGAGAGGCTTAAATGTTTTCCCTACCTGAATGGTATCGAGTAAAAGAGCCAGAGAGAGAGACATGTTAAATGATACAAATGGGGGGGGGGCTTCAGACTGCGTGACGGACATCGTCGTGCGATTCGAGAAGGTTCGCGTGACAATTCGCTTATTTATTATTTAAGCAAGAGACCTTCAGTCCCTGTCAGTCCGAAACTAACTTCTCCCACTTGGTCGCCTGTTTAATTAAGGCCTGATTTATGAGGCGGAGTGTGTCGATCCGCAAACATATTTTAGGCGTACCATTGTGGGGGTCTCCAAGGGTTTTCCGTTTATAAATGCAAACTTGCTGCTGCTGGTTGAAGGCAAAAGAGTTCAAGGGGGCGTGTGAGATGTTGGAAATACTAAGATTGATGCGAAAGTAAACACTTCGTTTATTTAATGTATAGGCTGTGGGTTGACTTTCGAAAGTATGATTTGGTGCAGTGCTCCAAATATTTATTATTGGAAAGTAATTTGCAATATTGTACTGAATTTTGATGGTACGATATTAGTGAGAATTTGACACGTACTGCACGTGCTTAGAAGGACTGGTTACTTTCTTGTCATGTAGACTTTGACCGATTTGCACACACAGAGTATGAAAAATGTCTCTCACGTGCCTAGGGGTTGGACCAGTGTTGAAAGAGGGCGGTTCTTTCCCACCGACCGAAATCGAAGTGGTGGGGTAGGGGTAATCCGAGGGACGAAAGGCTTGGGACACACACGCACTGCTTGTTGTCAGCAACTATTATGTACCCCGACCATACCTTCCCCAACCACCACTCAAATCATATGAAGTCACCTCGGAAAAGGGATGGCTTGTTCGCAAACAAAATTATAGGGTATATAGGACTGCTATAGGAACATCTTATTTTGTGTTTGCAGTTATACAAAAGGGGGAAACAAAACTGACCAGTGTTATGGTTATGACGGAGGAAATGGAAGTCGTTTATCCTTGATGCTAAAATAATGGTGTTCAAACACAAATATCATGGCAGCAGGTAATGCTCGAACTTGCATTAATTTTGTAATGTACGATTATGTTGTACTATACAGATTTAAGCTGTGGGCTAATTTGGTGTAATAATGGACTGTCCCTGAGAATTATTCTCATGCAGTTGCAATTAAAAATTAAGCTTACGTAAAATATATTAAATTACAAACGTCCCGGCCGGAGAGGACATGCCAGCATATTTGATAATACGTTTTGTTTGCAAACCATTATCTCTGTTATGAGATGAGAAGATCGTATGTTTGCAGGACAAAAACATGTTTGTTTCTGTTTCCCTTGTCATAATACTGGACATTAATTTTTCATGACGTAAAAGGATTGCACGATGACCATGATGAAACAATATTGTGTCCAACATTATTTATTTTAAATACTTTCATCACTTTTTTATTATGTAGAAATTGATTGTTGTCTTGTTCAATGCAGGATCTGAACTCTCGTGACGCTCCTCATCCATAAATTCCAAAAAAGACAGCTTGACATGCTTCGAATTGCCTATTCTGCTACAAAGCGAACGAATCAATGTTCGATCTATCCCATCATCTCCTATTACAACGAGAGCATTGTACGATAAATTACATTTATAGCAATTTATAGTGTAATGTGATGCATTAGCAATACAGCCGCACGCCAAACGTATGTTTAGAAGGATATTATAGCCTGTCATCTATTTCCATCCGTTTGAAACAATGGGAAGTTTTATTGGTGTAATTCCATACCACTGTATCATAATACGATTCCCAGTAATTCAAAAGACAAGCCACCAATTGCCTTAATGAACTTCCCTCGAACCGATGTCGTTCCAAGTGTTTTCCCCCTACCAAAAAATGACAGCTGTTTAGAGTCAGGGAATCGTGATAATATAGGTCCACCAATTTAATGCCCTGCACGGAAAAAAAGGAAAATACTGTTATAATTGAAACGTGACTTTGCAGCTGATTATTTTGTCGTTTGAGCAGCTGCACCTTTTTCTGCCGGTTATTAATGTAATGGAAGGCTCACATGGAGATTGATCACGTACACCCAATTGTGTCCACCGCAACACGAGATCATTTATATCTCCCAAGTTTCAGACTTTCAGAGTGAAAACTTTGTGTCAGATAAGGACGTGCCAAAAACATGTAATTATCCAGCTCAAAATGCATCCGGGCATCAATCAAATTTTTTTGAAACTCCTTGAAAAAACCCTATACATTTTTTGGGGCTTGGTTCTGGCATGGGTTTTTCACACAGGTATTGATCCCAGCGAGCGTCCTGCTTCATGACTGTCATAAAAGTTGTGCTGGGGAAGCCCCTCGGTTAGTGCTGCTACAGGACTCCCGGAAATACACAATCTCGTATTTGTGAGCCACCCCCTTAATGTCCCAAGACCCTTTCGTGCAAGCTAAACACGACCATTATCTAACAGCACACGATATACATTTTAATATTCCGATTATGGATCGCCTGTATAATAAAAAAATTTATATAAGGTGGTACAGGGTGCTGGGGACATCCCCCCTCATATTTTTGTTCTGTTGATTTCTGGTACTGCCCCGCTCCTTTATTAGCATCATTTTTATGTCGATTGCATGATCCGACTTGATATATTGCTGTGCGATGTAACTGTCATTCTGGTCGATTGGCAGTTAATGAAACTTGGGTTTGCTACAACGTTGCACCTCATGAACGTTCGAATAAAACTCAAAAGAAACTTGGCGGAATTAATCTCTTGGGATCGGTGATGGCATGGAAGCCGACAGAATTACAGTTAACATCGGAGCCATTTGGCGCAAGTCCGAAAAGCCCAACCCGCCCCCCGAAAAACTGATTTCAGCGAGCTTTTGTTTCCATGTCATTCCGGATGCGAGGCCCGCGGACATTTGGAGGCAAACAGACTGACAAGTCGTGCTCGAATGGGGCAAAATTGTGTGTCCAATATTCTCGCTTTGCTGATGCTGGACAACTCTAGAGTGGAAACTGAATTAACTGCATAATTATTTAAGCCTACTGTATTTACAGTGTCGTTCAAAATATGTCTATGTATAGAGCACACTGGATAAAATTCATCAACCTAACAGTGATTTATTCCCAAATAATTGTTCGGGATAATTGTACAGGCGCTTAGGTATACAAAATTGCAACAATATAGCCCTGCTCACCATTATTTCCCCCCTTCCTGTTTCCTCCCCCCGAGCCCCTAAATATCATAATCTGCTTAGATATTGGGAAACGAAACAATGCATTTGTTCCTTCATAATCCCCCAGGGAGCAAGGCCGAGCTATTAGTGCGCTTGTTTTGCTTTCTCCCCAAGAACATATATATAGGAAAGAAGACCTTCAAGTTTATATAGAAAGGAAATTTTGTCAAAGCGAGAGGAGGGACCCCCCGAAACTTCATTGAAAGCAATTTAAAGGATGGGACCTGCTCTCACGCGTGTAAGGAAGCCGTTCAAGTTATCGGAAACCTGTCCACTTTCCCCTGCTGATATATAACCTCGATTGCACTAAAATTTTCGACTTCACTTCTCTTTATGCCCAATTTTTGTCAAAGAATAGAAAAATAATTACCGGCCGATCAATATTGGGTCTTTTACTACACACCCATTTTTCATATTCAGGAGAGAAAGCAAATTCTACGGGATATTTGTTAATAATCATTTGCAAATATAGAATTGTCTAGGCGTGACTTTGTCCCTACACTCATCACCAACGTGCATGTAGTATTATTCCCCCTGAGAGTGGCAGTATAATGCGCGCCATCAGTTTGTGGCGTGTCGTACTACTTCAAAGTGGTGAGTGTTGCCAAATTTCATTTTTAAAGCATATGTACATTTTTGCAACTAATTTAACGCATTCTGTGCGTTGTATACAGCAGCGTGACTGCCACTCTTTAGTTTCAAAACATTAGCCTTAGGAACCGTTTTCATTTTGAGTGGGGGTGCTGCCGAGGCTCAAGTCACGCATACATCGTGGCTTCCATTTCCGAGCTGTCGAGGCGGAATCATTGAGAGGAGAAAAGGCCTCCGGTGCGTAAAAGGTTTACGATTGCGGAACGCATTCTCGAGAGGATAATCCATATCCAAAACCGTATGGACGGGAAGGGGGGAGAGAGAGAGAGAGAGAGAGGAATAGAGGGAAAATTCTCTTGGTTTTCCGGATAGAATTACATGCCACTCTGTGTTTGCACGCTGAGAGCAAATAGAGTATCCAAAAAAAATGTGTGCAGCCAAGTCAGGACGATTTTTTTGTGTGCAAATTTTAGCTGTAGTTTCTGCAGCATCTTTGTTCCTGTCCTTTCTCCATTTCTGTCGTCCTTATCATTCATTTGACACCCCGAAATTAATGTAGGCTTATGCACAGTCCCATGTCGGTAATTAATCCTCGACTGTTTCGCGACTTTGGAAGCGCCTGAATGGTTTTGAATATCACGTCTCGCCCCTTTCATTTCTACATTTAAAAAAATCCTATTTCAGTTCTTTCCATTTTGACACAAGTACTTGTCGACAGAATTTTCACCAGAAAAAAAAGTTCACATCCTTCACTGTCGGGCTCGAAATATTTACTGATTTTCCTGGCTTTAAAATCGATTTCAGTGGTTGTTAAACTGTGGCGATAATAATTATTACACAACTGTTTCAGGCTATCTTGCACTTTAGCCACTAATTGCACGATTAGTAATCTATAGCAGCAGGGCGATACTGGTCGATGAGCAGTAAGTGCACTGATGTAATAAAAACACTGTCTTATATTCTAGCCAATCCCTTGGTTGGCAGCAGATTCTAAAACCAGGAAAAGAGCTGGGGGGGTTCTACAACCTCCTGCTGCTTTTATGGTGGGTAATGCAGCAGTTTGGGGAGAAAGACAAAAGTTCAAACTCGCGGGAACCCCCAAACTGCCTGCCAGATCTCACCCCCTGAAATGGATTAATTGGAATGGGCTCTCTCACTATTGGATGGTTCCTGCGGGAGATCAGAAGATGAGCAAAAGCTGTGCCCGGGTACCAACTAAGAGCCTTAGGAAAGTGCAAGGGCCCGTCGTTTCAACAGTTTGTGCTGCCGGAGAGCAATAATAGCATTGTTGTGGAAAATGTGGCTGATTTATAGACCAGTTGTGCCTGGTCATTATAGAACTATCATTGCAGACATTTGCTGGAAACTATTTCAACTTGTGGGCAAGTTTGCGCCCCCCCCCCCCAAAATTTAATTCTACTACCTTTCCTCATTAACTAACTTGTGCATAAATGGGAACTTTGGGATTCAAAAGGTGTTGCTCTTTCTCTCCCCCCCTTAAAAACATTTTGGCCCAGAGTCAATCAACGGGCCTTCACCATGGTTACAACAGACTCATTTGGTTTCAAGTTGGGGGTCCGGTCCTGCAATGAGTGTGCGTTGAGCCTTGTGCAATTTTAACTATTTCGGGGGGGGGGGGGGGCTCTTTCCTTCCTTTTACCACTCTCTACCCTTTCCCTCCCTTCATTATCATTTAATGACGGCTAAGTGGCACTTCATGTAGTCTACACCCACCCGTTCGTCCAAACCCTCCAGCAGTTCAGAATGTTTTTCAATACTTTGTTGGAAGAACCGCAAGTTTAGAGTTAGCGGTTTTTTGGGGGCGAGAAACTGAATAATTTTTCCGTGAACTTTGGTTGAAATGTTCATAAGTTGTGTTTAAGTGCCATTTAAAAAAAGTATAGTAATCAACAATGGCGACATCATATGCAACTAAAGACATTATGCTATAATAAACTAATAAATAAATACATACATATTATAGCAGAACTCTCTTTGTATGCAACTTACAAATCAACAAATTAATAGAGTAAAATAATCTATTAAAATAAACCTATAATGACGATGAGTTAAGCATATGCTGGACTAACCACTACAAATGTCAGCACGAACATTTTTCATTCGTATAAAACGAGTCCTCTTAAGCTATATTCAGGCCTCTCAAATACTTCTCGCCTGTTAAATACCATTCATCCAACAGGTTACGAAGCATGTATACACAAGCAAAAGAAAGAGTGGAAAAAAAACCCTTACATATTTAGAGGTTATAAACGGTCACGTCAACAGTTACTTCAGACTCACAGTTTAAGAAACGTGGCTTCAGTGATTTATGTTCTGTGGCAAGAAAGACATGCCATTTTTCTCCCTTTTGTTCGCGGATGACTTAAATAAACAGCTCTCTATGGACATCGTTCAGCAACAAAAAAAAGTATGAAGCCACCTTTTATAATCATAATACCATTTGTACATGTCAAAGTTTGTAATGCGACCAAACAGTGCACTGGACCTTTAATAAGCAGCTTGACTTTTGTTTCCGCTTTTGGTTAAGACCCCTTTTGTACGTAAGGTTATTACATCTTCCCCCCACAGCCAGGAACCTTCCCAAAAACCTTCTTTTTTTTTCTCTCTCTCTCTCTCTCCCCCCAAGCAACAACCTCTACCCCTGGCTTCTCACCATTCTCCGACGCGCCAGCTCCAAAATAGCGGAACACAGGCAGCATCTCAATGATGGGAGGGGAAAACCCAGGCAAAGATGGCTCCTCGGGATAAATTTTTTGCCCTTAGCTCTGTCAGATGCTGGAAATCCAGACAAAAATTTTTCTTAACAATCTTGTACAGTACAGAAGAAAATATGAAGGGGGGAAAAACATGTTAACCGCCAGTTAACATACCCGCGAACCCTTCATACATATGATTGACTCTGTCCATTTTTTTACCTCTATGTTTCAAGGTATAGGGGACACATGTGTGATGTATAAAGGTTATAATATCAAGTTGATATTTCGTGCAAGTCTTGTCTCATTTCTTTGGTCTTTATAGCCCCAGGCAAAAGAATTTACGACCACGCGATGAGGGATTTGCTGGAATTGAATCAATAGATATCACCCGTTCTCTCCCCCACCTCCCAAAAGCTTAGAAGGGTGATATTTTGTACATTGTGCACAGAACTCGTAAATTGCAATCAAGGATGTCAACCCCTTCGACCATGAATATAATTATGTCATCCATTTTTTTTTAAACTAGGGAAACCGAGTGCGCACCCACACTCGCGCAGCTCCATAGTTCTGATAACAACGTTGCCAGAACCTTGGAAGCGTCGCAAACGTCGGCCATTTTGTCCCCCCCCCCCCATCCCAGTGTAGCGTTGGAAATAAGTGCAGCGCTTATTTACCCAGTAGAGTACACCCACTATACAGCTTACTAGCCCACTATTGATAATGCAAACCGTGCAATCTGCGCGAACTGTGGTGCGCACTCGGTTAATTCGTCTATATTAGTTTTAAGTAAATATTTATAATTTATGCAGCTATCTCTCATATTACAGGTTACACAGTTAGGATAAGTTTACATCTGGCTGCATCCCAGCATTGATTCAGGTCCTATCTAATTAAGCTTGTTAGCTATCGCGAAATTTGTGTCAGCTTCAGTTGTTGACAAAAACTTTGGTGACTGGCAGGAGTTAATGGGCAGCTCATCTGGCCATTTAGCGTATGTTTGTACTGCGCTTAGTTGGGTGGGGGGGCAGGAGGCCAAAGTCAGGGGGATAAATATGACCGGGGCTTGGATCGTAAGTGAAAACCTGTTTCCCAATGAAAATTGCTCAAAAAATGGCGTGCTAAAAAAAACACAAACCCGTGTGTGGGGTGGGTTCCCCAGTTGCCATAATTCCCAGCCCCAGTTTTTTTTGCATTGGAAAGTATGAGGTAATATTGAATTAGCGCGGTATTCTGCATGGTTAAATCACCGTGAAATATACGTCGCCTCACTTGTAAACGGCGAGGGGGGGGGGGCAATACCAGGCCCCCCCGGGCTTAATTGGTTGTCTGAACTACTGTTAATTAATAAAGTGGCTCTTGAATTTCATTAGCACGTTATTGCGCTGGCTATACACGTTTGGTAGGTAGCCTCTATGACACACTGTAATACACGCAGAAAAATTATTCCCACTAGGGACATGCAAATTGCAGCAAACTGCACTTTTGTTTTCCATCGCCCGAACAAACTGCGTGCAATTTTTTGTGTGCAAAATGTCAATTGCGTTTCGTTACTGATTGCACGTTCATACCAAGCGACACAAGGAGTCATGTATTTTTGCGGGTTAAAAAAATTTATTGCTATTGCTCCGATGCTTTTCAGTAAACACAACAGCTGGGCTTGGTTTTAGTTCGTTGATTTGAACCCTTCGCTTTCTGGGCACCCGCGTTGTATCATTTACTGTCCCCAGATTACCGGGGCGTGTAGACATAAATTGCCTTTTTGTTAGGACCTGCTCATCCCTACTAAAACCTACGCTATAGACCTCCCCAGGAATTATGCTCCTGGATAACATCCAATTAAACTGCCGGATTAGGTACTGGTGCTGTATGATCTGGGTGCATAATATTAAAGGTCATTATTATTCTAGTACAGCTATAGGTTTGCCCCTGGGTCATATTCTTTTTGCAGCTCAAGAGTGGATGTTGGGTTGCATAGGCTGCAGGATGAATCCAAGGACACAACCCGGTTAATTTCCGGTCTCCATAAGTTAAAAGTGGGAACCAACTAGTGTCCAGCCGGCGTAAGAGCGTCCATTTGAGAACACATTTGTCCAAGAAAAGAATGATCAAGATGGAGTGTCTGTGAGTGGGCAAGAGAAAAGACCAAAGCTCATTTTCTCGGCTAACTTCAGTGGGGGGCTACCAAGCGTCGCTCAGCCTGCCACCGTATCTCTTTATGAGGGCATTTTACGAGCCATTTACTCCTGAAGGCAGTGGTTTTCGGCCTTTATTATAGGTCCGAGACTTACTCTCCCTCCATACATGCTTCACACCCCCACGAACTGGGCTTGATGCATCAAACTCCATTAGACCCTATATATACAGGAAGCTATACCTCGCATGCCTATGTCACCTTATCTGACTGCCAGCACTTCCCGAGAACTAATGAGGTTAACTAGCTGAAACATTCCTGTACATGTACTACCTCTCAAGTACGAACAATTTAATCTTCGTGCTGTCTGAAGCGTTTTACTGCTCACTAGTTGAATTATAGAGCGCGTAATGGTCGTGCCTTGAAACTATTTGAACACTAACACTGTAAGCGATGCAGATTTTTTATTATTTAAAAATACTCTAGAAAAACCCTCGTTTATAGCTCGATTTTTTTCTAGGCTTGTGGCCTGCGGTGGTGGAGGACATTGTCTCCCATCTACAGTGAAGGGACATCCTATAGAATGCACTTCTGGAACCTCCCACTCTTCAAGTTTCTATGAAAATGACCTCAACAATATGAGTAAACAGCGTGACTGACAAAAAGAACGCTGTTTACTGGTATTGTTGTGTGAGGGAGCCAATCGGAAGAGTCGCGGTAACAAAATGCGGTGGACCAATCAGAAGGCTGGCTTATGCCTTCTGATTGGTCCACCGCATATTGTTACCGCGACTCTGCCGATTGGCACACAACAATACCAGTACCGACATGAATATGATTTTAATATGATATATGTTTAATAGAGACAATAATAACTGCCATAAGTTCTAAATTGACACTATTAAGTTAAACAATTATTCTGTCACCTCAATTCCGGGCCTCAATCAGTTTTCCCGGAAACACTTCCAGTAATGCGGTTTGTCGGAGAGAAAAGTTATTTCTAGCAATGAAAATGCCTTCCGTATAAATGGAAGAAAATCATTAAAGGGGGGGGGGTGTGCTCCGAGATTTTAAAAATCTCTTGAATGGCCATTCAGCCTCTCCGCCGGATGGAGAGTAATCATGAGGAGTCCGGACATTTTCCTCCAGTCACAGGGAATATTATTAATGCTAAGAGGAAAACCAGAAACCATTCTCCCCAAAGCTTAGTACTGGAAAATTAATCAAAATTTGAGCGTAAAATGTGGTTTAAAAAAATAATTGCAGGCGGATGTTTTATAACAAGTTTGTGGTTTCAGGTGGAGCTGATTCACATCCAGTTCGACCTGAAGGGTCATGTTGAAGCGCACAGTCGGAGGTCACTGGTGGGAGTTTCGATATGGCTGAAGAAGTGTCGAGAATACCACGGAAGTACACGGCCCACGAGACCATACAGGTAATGTGAACAATCAATATTTTTTGCGGGAAAGATATGTCGAATTTTTTTTGGGAGGCCGAACGTATGATGAATGCTGGAAGAGTCGGAATGGATCATGAGCACCTCAGATCCTGGTTGAATGATGCATGACTCGTTCACTAACTTTTTTTCTTCCTTTTTCTAACAAGCCTGCTTGGAATTTTAAAGCCCTTTTTGAAGGTGTCATCTGACTTTTAAGCAGAGTCTGAAAGGAAGATGAGCTCTAGGATAAAAATTCAAAGCATTTTTTTTTGCAAAGAAAGGAAGAAAAATTTGTTACCTGAACTAACGAGTAGCAGACCCTTTAAAAAATTTTAAATTAGAAAATAATTGTTTAACTATCAGGAAAATAACACTGAAGAAATTGTCCGTTTTAAGGTTAGTAGTTATTGTTTGTAGACAATTGTAAAGGGCTTGAGATCCACTGTGTTAGTGATCTAATTAGAAAAATGAAATGAATGCACGAATTTCTTGAAATGCCGGAGTAGCTTGCACGTTTAATGAGTTGAATAATTTTAACGGCAAAACACTCCTTGTAGAGAGATCCGCAATATTCTTGAGAAGCAGAGAGTAATTCTTGGGAGTTGTGCCAAGTTGGGAAGAAAAGTAAGCATTAATCTTCCAGTGTCACTTCTAAGGACATTTTCTAATCTAGCTTGTGAAAAGGGGCTGCTTGGAAGATTGCACCCGGGGTTTTAGTGCAAGCCTTTCTTATCCAGTTAGAACATGTTTACATAATGAGTTTATTCCAAGAGGTTTAAATTCGGCCTGGAATTTCAACTTTATTTTTTTGCCAGCCCGTATTTCCAGCCCTGAAATTTGGAGGGATCATTGAATAAGTCGATTAAAAGATTCGACTTTTAGGGCCAGCCCTCAAGAGATTCGGCTGCTCACTTTTGGTCGGCATCACTTTGGATAGAGTCAAGAGAGGGGAAAGTCCGAAGGTTTGTCTACAGGGTGATTCAGTAGTTATATCCAGCTGGTTATGGCTATAGTGGCCCCAATGCAAGTATAAAATGTATAGGAGCGCAAATTGGGTTGAATCATGCAAGTGACCCCGAATTGAATGGTAAATTGTATAGGGACGCAATTTGGGTTGCGTCATGCAAGGATTTGTGAAACTAACTGGTATAATGACATATACACGACGATTTGTGTTCGCGGTGTTGGTTGCCCAAACTTTTCTAATTTTCGAGGCTTATTTTCGGTTGAAGTATTAACCACATGAGTAAAACGCATTGCAGCTTTTTCCCTCCCCAACCCTTATGCCAGGGATATCTCAGGCACGGTAAATCCTATTCCGTCTATGCCAGTGTCGACTAATGAGGCTGTCACACCATTTTTCATTTGGGACATCCCACCTACAAGATTAGCGTGTACGACAGTGTGACTTGGGAAGTTGGCATCCTGGAGAGATTTGGTATGGCAGATTGGTTCCCTAATCCTTGTGAATACATTAAAGTAAGGAGGGGTTGGGATGGAATGAAACCAAGAGTTGGAAAGAGGGGGGTATGAAGGATTGGTGCTTCCCGGATTTAAACCGTGGGAAGTGCTGCATCTCTCCGGATAAAATTTCTGAGAGAAGGGGGGGGGGGTATAGGGAAAAGGATACCACTCTATCCTAATGGCACCCGACACTTGAAGACGCAGGATAATCTATTTGGATTTCGAAGGAAGGGAAAGTAAAAGTGTAAATTAGCAAGGGTCTGAAAACTAAATGGACTTTGGCTGCATTAGACCCCCAGCAGGAGGTATAGGAATTTGGAGACAGCAGAAAGATTAGATTTTTTCTGCGGTGTCATCGGACTGAAAACTTGCACTCTATGTGCTGAAACCTAACCGAGGTTTAATGGCCACTTTTTTTAAATAACAAATTATAACCCACCCATTCCCTATCCTGGAAAATTGTTATTAGGATTTAGCAACGCTGTAAAAATGGGGGATGAATCTGAGGCCTTTCACTAGTGAATATTCATGGGATTTAAACTGGAACATTAGCAGCTGGAATCAATATCGTGCCGCTTTTGCTACAGTTAATTTTCTAGGAAATAATGGGCTCTTTCGGAGGGATATTGCCC
The DNA here is from genome assembly GCA_000934665.2 of Catajapyx aquilonaris. Taxonomy (NCBI): domain Eukaryota; kingdom Metazoa; phylum Arthropoda; class Diplura; order Dicellurata; family Japygidae; genus Catajapyx; species Catajapyx aquilonaris. Next base: position 54,999 of record KZ538018.1, read on the forward strand.
TCCCTTTTTTATCAGTTTTAGCTGCAGTTTCAAGGGCTATTAGTGAACTATATGAGAAGGGAAGGCGGATCTTTATTTTCGACACAATGTCGACGTAAATTTCGACCCGAGGTTTCGCACCGGTAGCCGGTTCTTGTTATTTAATATTTAATGATGCATAACGAGTAGCAAAAAACTATTTGAAGAATATTGTGAGTACTCAAGTTTTGGAAGCGAAACGAGTCTTTTCCTCCCATTATACAAGCCCTATAGTAACTGAAATTAAAATCGACATTTTCATTCGCTACACCAACAGTTCATTTGGAATTCAGAGCAATATCTTGTGCTTGAAACTTCCCCGAAAAGGGTTCCTCTTTCTACTTCTTCACTAACGACGCTATACAACAGCGCGAAAATAGTCGCTTTTGTAAGCAAGACGCCGCCCAGAAAATAATCGGATGAACCCTCCCGAACAAAAAATTTGTACAGTGCTTGAATTCGGTGCCAGCTCTTGGCCTCTTCTAGGAGACGCAAAAAGGGACTGAAAACCCCTGCGAGATGGTAATTTAATTAGCGAGAATGGGCCACCGAATTCCAGGGGATCCGGACCATAAATGTGACGAAGCCAAATATTCAAGAAAAGTTTTTTTTTCTTCTTCTCGAAAGATCCTTTTGATGAGGTTTTTAAGACACGTGGTGGGTATTGGCAGGATTTTTTTTTTTTGCTCAAGGAAAAGATAGACTGATGATATCTGAAAGGAGAGGTGTCTTCTCTGGGCTTGGCGAGGGTGAAGTATGGAGTGACCTTTGGAAGCGACGGGACGTGAAATCTCGATCTCAGCTGCCCAAAAGACCGTTCGTGCAAGGATGGACCGAGGGAGTTATTAAACGACGGATTATTTCCGGGGGAGTTTTTTTTTCTTTACTGAAAGACGTATTGTTGGGGATTTGCAGTAAAATATTGACTTTGGTGGTACACGTGTTGGTGGTCGATCGAAATTTGTGCATACTGATGTGATGGCTGGAAAGCTTGTAAATTGTGATGTATTTGCTGACAGAGTAAATTAGTGGTGATCAATGGGCAATGTAGTTTAAAATGAATATTTTTGTTAGGAGTACTGGACCTGAACACGATCAGCGTGATTCGAACATACCTTTTCTCATTGCCAATGATATTATAATTGGACAACAGTGGCATAGAATGTTGTCAGTCTCCCAAGGAACCCAAGGACACGCGTCAGTATAGACTTGACCTTGGCGGATAGAGTGGCTGGTCACCGGAAGTTGACCATGCAACCTATTTAGCATCATCTGAATCCGAATCCGAAAACCGTTTGTCGATATCTCCTATGGTTTATGCCCTGATACATGTCCACGGACAGACAGCTGCTCTGTAAGACATTTCTTTTGTAGAGAAAAAGGGTAAAAATTGGAATCAACGTCACATGATCTAGGATGAACACTATCCTGATGAAGATCGTTCAAGTACCGGTAATAACCCCCCACATTACTGTGATTTGCTAACGTTCCGGACATGCAACTACGCGTTAAACTAGCTTTAATACGTTTCCACCGCCAAATAAATCTGGATGAGCGTACTCATGCAGCGCCCTCTCCAAAATCCAGCCCTGAAACGCCTCCAAACTCCGCCCCTGCCTTATTAGGCCCGCCATCTCTCGGTGACAAACGTCCAGCTCGGAGATAAGCCATCCAGCCCTTAATCCGATCCCCACTCACGTTGCCCCGGATATCTTATATGGACCCTGAACTTGAGTTTTCGGGATAGTACCCATATAGCTTATACTAGAAAAGCGTGTTAGAGGAAGGTGGAAGAGGGGGGGATGTAGCAGATGCAATGTAGCAATTACTGTATCAAGCCGGAAGTGGTCCCATTCATCAAGAAAGGACCCGAGAAAGGGGGGTGGGCCATACGTTCCGGTTAGGTAAACATTGCAATCGAGCTTGCGATATGCAATTATATGAGGGGGGGCGTAAAACCCGAGGGTGGAGGGAGAGTTATGCTTCTAGCTACTTGATGGCATTCAGGTTTAATTCAGTGCCACGAGGTAATTTACGGAGGTAGGTGGTCGGTGGTCCGGTATGGTGCACGTGGAGGTGCAAAGTGGCTTGAATTGGGCTAACTTGCAAGGGAGATGAATTGGGAGAGGAATTTCTCGGGCTATGTATTATTGGTTAATTTACGACCAGTAGTAAGTTACGTTTATGGGACTGTCCATTGTGCTAATGAGAACTGGGGTATTAATTACGTGCGTAAGTACAGTTGGATAAGGCAAACAAACACATGCATTTGTAGCTTGTAAGAAAGAGCTTCTTTAATATATCATCAATGAGTTTGTAATTAAATTTTTATTTGTTCCGCATGGAATCTGCCTGTGGGGATGGAAGACTGCACCTAAAATTCCTTACGAAATCAACAGTTTTATTACCAGGAACGAACGTGACGTAAGAATCACTTAATTTTTACGACATTCCCGGAATTGCAGGAAGCGTCACGGATTACACGTTACTTCCCTATTTACTGTTTGGTTTTATTTAAAAAAATTGAATGAACGTCAATGAAATACAACAGCTTGGCTCTATAGGTGACAGAAGTTTACGCTTCAAAACTTATACATGAAAATTGCAAAACCTCTCGCAGGGAATTGCAGGGAGAGACGCTTGGCTGCGTATGACTGTCGAAGTGCCAAGGAAAGGGATAGGGAGAGGAAAAAGTAATAAAAGCAAGGAAAGAGCAAACATCGGGGAAAAAAGGAACAAGAGGGAGAGAGAGAGTCAAGTGCTTTGGATGAGGGAGCCCCTGAGAAGAAACAATAAAAAGAGAGGCTTGTTGGGTGGGTGATTAATGGGGAAAATGAGTACTCCGCTGGTTGGACAGGTTTATAACACTCATCAGTCTCTCTCTAATGGGTCTTTTTCGGATCCTCAAGAACTCCTCAGACGTATCGGGGAGTTTTAGGGAGCAACACTTTGCTAGTGGTTAGAAAATTTGACGATGGTGCGGAGGACATGTAACGACCTGATGTTATGTAATTGCCAATTAGTCACACCCGGATTTATTGGTGACACTTCCGTACCAAAAAAATGATCTGAGAGTACTGCATGTCGAAATCTGCGTTGTGCTGCCTTTACCTTGTCTTTTTCCCCTTGCTCCTTTTCCCCCCCTTGTTCTGAAGGGTGCGTAGAAATTCCTTGTGCGTACCTTATCCGGAGAAGGGGAGGGTTTGGGGGGGAGAAAACCTCCGGAACCGGGCCTCACCCTTCATCAAACATTCATCCAACGATGCATGCGGATTCCCCAATTCCTCTTCCCTCGACTCCGGTTCTCCTTTTCTTTTCTCATCGTCGCTGCCTGAATTTCATATAAGAAAAGCGATGGCGCCACCCTCATGATCGTCATCATCATCAGACATGGGTGGCCGATTCGAAGAAGAAGAAAAAAACGACGCTTCTCCTCCAGATAAAAATGCACATGCTACCAAATAGGCCATAAAGTGAGCAGGGGTTATGGCACGGAAAAACCTGGGGAATGAGTAAAAAAAATAATTAGAAAAAATAGCAACTTGGGGGAAGATATTCTACTGGTATCATACCTGTGAACTGTAAGGGAAAGATGCTAGAATTGCAGATTGCTTGGGGGGGGGGGGATGGTTGAAGTTTGGGTTCTAATGAACAAAGTCGGGAGGAAGGGAAAGAGGGGGACTAATTAAACAAGGGATTTTAAGGGGGTAAGAAATTCGACCTGGGGTTCACCTTACTTATCAGGGGTGGGAATGAACGGGTCCTGATTTTCCGGAGCACCTCCGAAAAAGTCAAATGTCAGTGGGCCGGAATTTGCATACCAAGTGGTCCTTTTCATTGTAATTTACTAGGCACATTTTTCGGGACACGTGGCTGGATTTTTTTTGGAATTAGTTTTCAAAAGTTGAATATATAGAAACATGAATCAGTTGGAAGTATATGCAAGCATTTGAAATATTAAAATTAATATGATTTGCTGTACTTTCTACTTTCATCCAGCCTAATTTTTTTAGGTGACTTGGTAATGCTGCTCAAATTGAGCAGGTTCACTATAGCTATATACCGCGACGCGCTGTACTAAACATCGAGTTGTAATCAGAGGCGTGTAATTTCCCTGCTATTGAACAAACCGAGCCCTGGGCAACCTCAGTCATCCGTGCAAACGGCTTCAAAATAGTGGTTTCATACACTGCGACCAGACGACTGGGGAAATCCTTTATTCGGTTGGCAGCGATGCATTGTTTTCCACCCTCTCCATGCCATTCAGATCAATTTCCGAGCGACGATTTACTCACACGTATATGGCATTCATCCACGCACCGCTAATTGACATGTCATGAAAATGTCGCGTGTACGTCAATAAAACCAGGCATTCACCCCACCCCCTCAAAAACTGGCTACTCCCCTGCCTCATGCTGTTTAGGGATTTTCAATTTTTGTTGCCAAATCAAGCGATGCCAATTCCCCACAGCCCTAGTCCTATATATTATTCAATAAGTTGTAAGGAGAGGGGGACAAAATGACGATAACCTAATCGGATGTGCTCATTTATTTTGGCAAATAATTTAATCTGGAATGTTCACATCACTTTGCAGTACGAGTTAGTGACTATTCATATGGGAAAGGATTCTGTCATATTATACCGTTCATCTTAGCACTAACTTAATTGGACGGTGTTATGCAATATAAATGAGTCAACCCACATGAGAACAGCTTTGAAAAAAAAGCTTTGACTGTGAAATTAATTCAGTGTCATTTTCTGTCATTAATGGCAGAAGCTGTCAGTACGATCCGTTGGGTATATATTTGACATATTTGTGGGTTGACACATTATTGCATAACACCGTCCAATTAGTAATCAGTATAAAAGTGAAAAACCGGTGTCTTTTTCTGGCGGTGAAGCTTGATGCGGTAATTACAGAATGGTCCACTGAGAAGAAGAAAAAAAAGAACCTCTCGGGTCTGTAAAGAGCATTAAGGACTAATACACTCACACAGTGCTTCCAACTTGTTCCCCGGAAAATCCGGGTGGCGGCAAGGTTGGGAACCAAGACTTTCTTGCCTCGGAAAACACGGTAATTGGATTAGAGACTGACTTTTCTTCCGTCACGTGACTTCTCGTTTTACGAGACAAGAATCCCTCCAGAGAGTAAACAATTAGATATAAAAGGTGGAGGGGGTGGAGAAAGAGATGAGGTGGTGTTGGATGGGGGGAGAGGAGGCCTATATATGTATATATGGTGAAGAAGTGCAAGCCAGCTACTGGGCCAGAAAACGGAAGTGAAGAAGTTGGCCAGAGCTGAAGGAAACGGACGGATGGAGCATTTGGAGGTAGAAAAAGAAATATTTAGGTTGTCATGGCTGCGAAGCAACAACAACAACAACAACGAAAAGGAAGAGTCTTCGGAGGCTTTTTTCCTCTCGTTGGATTAAACAAAGAGAAGAAGATCTCTGGAGCAAGAATCGGAGGGAAAGAAAACGGAGTGTTTTCGAGCGGTGACCTTTCAAGGAAAGATATTGACTTGTAAACGTATAACAGCTGGAGAGAGAGCTAAAAAAAAGGCAGTTTGGGTCAACATAAATAAAGAGAGGGCTGCTCAGGAGTGTTTCCTGCTTCCGTAGGAAATCGAATTTATTTTCCTAGCTTACCTTTTTTTCCGATTCACAAAAATTTGATGTGGAACCACATCAAAGACAGAAAAATATTTTATGACACTAGCTGTAATTTTTCAGCTACTAAGTATGTTCTTCAAATATTAATATTTCGCATATTTTCTGAAATAATTGCTGTACATCACGGGAACACTTTCAGGCTAATAAACTGTTGTTGACGCAAAGTTATAAATTACAATCTCGTATAGTAATAAGCTGCACAACATAGTCATGAACTTCTAGGAATGAGAAACGTGGAGAGCTGCATGATGGGATCGTAAAAAGCAGCCTGGGAGAGTTTGCTTACTGTGCTTCCTCATTAGCAGACAACTAGAGAGAGAAAAAAAGAAGGCGGTGTAATTACGCACGTGATGTTTTGTCGCATGCCAGCGCAATTAATGGGTAGCGATGAGAAAGGGAAGATTTGGTTATTAGAGCGTGTAAGATGCGCGATATCCCCCTGAAGGTGTGCAGGTAAAAGTTTTTTTTCACATGCAATTTAATATCGTTTTCAAGCAAGTACACCAATTATTTAATGCAATTTTAAAGTGTTCCAAAAAATGTGAAAATCAATGTTGGAGTCAGCTTTCTTGGGTAGCTCGTGCTTCCAATTGTTGTACCGATAAATCAAATAGGGTCAGACAGGGAAGCAGCTGGTGTTCTCTTCGAGTTCAGGAAAAAAAGCCCTGCAGGAGGGGTGGTATTTTAGAGGGGGGTCCCAAAGAAGAGCCGTATTTCACCACCCAAGGAAAAAAAAAGGAATCAGCGCTAGAACTAAAAATCAGAGAGAATTTTTTTATGCTGCATATAAGTTACATATATGATTTTTTTCCACACCCTCTCTCTTTCCCCTCCTGTCATTTCTCCCTTTTCCTTCACTACCATTTTGCTCCCTTCCCAGGGACACAAGTTGAGGACATGTCGGAAATCGAGACATTTGGAACCAAGAGGAAAAGATGCGAGATAACTGAATGAATTCAGGCCATTGTGAGTTCCTTCCGTCCTATTCGACTATTCGAGCCCACAATCTGATACGCATATAACTTCCTAGAAAATGTTTCTTGATGACAAATATGTTTGATGTCAGCTGTCAGTATTCAACATACACCAGGTGAAATTTTTCTCCAAATATTATTTTTCTGAAGCATATACACATAATGTCAGTGAAGGATGGAGCGCCAAAAGATCGAGTAGGAAGCAGCTGAAAATCGGGTACGCATATGCGTGTGGCAGGTCCATTCTGTAAAGTGCGTGGCAAGAGCGAGGGAGCTTTTGAGAACCGAGGGGAAAAAAAGGTCTCTTTATTGTGTTCAGAAAATGTGCCATCAGCTTCCAGAAGCCGTCAGTCGACTTTGAGAATAAGGGATAAAAGATGGAGGAACTTGTGCAAGAGGTAGGGCTTATTTTAAAGATCAATTGTTATTGTAAGACAACAGATTGTATTGATGCTGTATAGTACAGCTCGTGTTCTGTAGTAGTTACTCTGCTAATAAATTCCAGTCAAGTTCTGAGTGTGACTCTAACAGCGACAACAGAGTGTGGAGCCCAAACGGCCCAAAATCCTCGTTTAAACGCCCAATAATTGTCGTTTAATTAGTCATAAATATCTTTCCGGGTCTTTTGCGTTAAGGAACGAGGCATATAAGGGGGCAGTAAAATTTAATACTTTACTCTCCCCGAGAATCCGGATTCGTTCTGTGGCAACAAAAACAGGGAGCTTTTTATGACGCTTGATGTAAACGGGCTGAACGGAGAAAATTAACATGTTTAAAAAAAAGGCAAAGCGACGCCTCGTTGAAGTGCAAAAAAAAACCCTTCCGGGATTTTTCGAGGATAAAAGGCGGAGGTTTATTACACCCACACCCTGGCAGAAATTAAATGCCGCTTCAACTTCTTTGTTGTGAAGAGTGTGCCGAGGAGAATATACATTTTTAGTCATTATTACTCCAGAATAAAACTGATTTTTTTTAGTACTTCAAATAATGTAATAATTGACATAGACATAGAATTTATTAGTGTTGCTGGCTGCATTTTGTTAATATTATGACAGCATGACAAATGGAAGCAGACACGACAATATTTTTGTTTAGAAAACTTATAACACACATGCTTTCATGTCTTACACATGTCATGACATAAAAGGGCGTGCACATAATATCTTACGAGTCTAGAAAGTATATGAATTTTAAAAATATGCTAAACTTAAAAAAAAGCGAAATTTGCTTTCATCACCAGATTAGATTTTATAACAATACATTTTCCAAGTACATAACAGAACTACGCTTGTCTTACAACTGACTCGAAATCCGAAAAATTTGGACAACGGCTCTAGTTGAAGATAAGGAGGCGGGCATAAACCCCTTGCGATAAATTCCTACAAGTTGTTTGAACGCCATGAAAAAGTAATTTCCCCAAGTTTCTCCTTTCCCCTTTGCTCGGTACGTAGTAAAACTCGGTGCAAACCTGATGGTGCGGCGCATTTCCCACCCGGATAATAATAATTAATCCGGGTTCTGGTTAGGAAGCCCTGGAGTCCCGGACACGTGGCGTGCTGTATATATAGGGGTGCTGGGGAAGAAACTAACAGAGCTAGACTAGAGAGTAGGGGTCCTCTCTCTCTCTCCCCTGATGCTGTAGCTTGCATCGTGAGGGTCTAATGGTCTCGCACGCAGACTCCCGTGGTCATTGTCGTAATGACGGGGGGCCAGCGTAACACCCCAGCCCAATTGTGAGCGGGGGTTTGTTTGGATTGGCTCATTTCACGCGCCTCGAGCAGCGGACCTACTAACATAACTTTGCCACACCACCCCAGGTGCCTCTGCCCCCGGAGGAAAACCCAAACACCGAGAGGCACAGTCTGCGTTGGGTTCAGATGGGACCCATCCCCCACTCAAATATAAGGGAAACTTTGTAATGAACGCACTTTAATTAAAACGGGCTTGCTAATGGGTACGAATAAGTGAAAGAAAAAGGTGACAAAATAGTTTTACAAGCGCACCGAAGTTGGCGCAGCGTGCACGGTTGGCATTAACAATGAGCGCTACACTTATTTCCAACGCTACGTTTGGAGGAGAACAAAATGGAGAGTAGGCTCTTGGAAGAGAGTCGACAACATGTGACGTCACGTCCTCTGTGATTGGCTGTAGTAATTATTGTGGACTGTCTACGTGTACTATGGCCTATGGGGGCCGTCATATTGCGTTTGCTAGGGAAATAGTGGCCGGCTGTGACGTCACGGTCGACTGCGATTGGCTGGAGTAGTATATGCCTTCTGGCTACAGTCAGTCCGTGACGTCACAGCCGGCCACATTTTCCATGGAAACTCAAGATGGCGGCCTCCATAGACACATAAAAGCACGTAATAAATATTACTCCAGCCAATCAGAGACGACATGACGTCAAAAGTTGTCGACTCTCTTACTCGAGGCTCTCTAGAACAAAATGGCAGACGTTTGCAACGTTGCCAAGGCTCTCAGAGGCTACGAGTGAGTGGGAGATGCGCGAATGTGGGTGCGCACTCGAACTCGTAAAAAAAATCATCAATAGTAAATTTTCTTGCTCGTTTTTCTTAAAATTACCCTCGTTTAAAGGATTGGTCTCGGTTACACATAGTTGAGCGAGAAAATGGATAACATCCACTTGGAGCGCTGCAATTCCTTGGCCGATTCGAGCCCTCTGATCATTCCAATCTCCAGATTGCTTTTGCATGCCTTAACGTGCCTTATTCGCACGCCCCCCCTTACTTGTAATAACCGGGATCAGCTCTGTCGCTGGAGCCACATGAGGGCAATTTATTAACCGCCGATCAGGAGGAGGAGGGGTGTTGAATCATACCCCCACATAGTATACTACCCCCTCTGTTCGTAGGGAAAACGCAATATATACTTGGAGGTATCCTAACCTGACTCATTGTGACATTAAGGGATGGGTGATCTTGGGGAGAGCCAAGCAACGTTGCCTTTACAAATCACAAGGCGATCCACTGCCATTTTGTAAAATTACATGTGACGTCACTTTATTGCCTGTTATTGAAGGTTGCTTATAGTAACGACGTGGTGACGTCACTTCTAACTTATGTTGAACAATCTGCGGAGTGTATAGTTTAGCCATGCAAATCAATGGCAACTGTGTGCAATCTTAAACGATTTTTGCACATCCCTCTTCGGTGTATGAGATCGCGCCCCAGTTCGCCATTGTGTCTTCCACGCGAGTGCCGATGTTTAATTAATCCATCTGAGTAGAATGGGGAGGGGTGGGGGCAGGGGTCACACGAGGAGGAAGGTGTGAGTCACAAGATGGATGGGCAAATGTGTGGAGGAATCTCTGATACTGGATGATGGGATGGGGGACAACCCATTTTCGAAGAGCCAGTTGGACGTGGAAGGTCTGCTCGGGACGTACCAGTGGGAAATGGAGCAGTGGAGCATACGTTTTTGGGGTCTTCATCATCAGGTAGGACAAATTGGGCGTGACTCGTTGCTCACACTTTCAACTGTGGGTTGGCGTGACGGAAAACAAAAGTTTGAGAGAGCTCACGGCCTGTGGACAAGTTGTCGAGATTTGGGGCGGCACTGGTAACGGGCAGTTACCTCTCTGAACACACCCCTTTTACTTGGAGGAGGTCCAGCAGCCAGCCCCAGAAGGTCAGTGTTTCCTCTGCTCGCACACCGGGAAGGAGGTGTTTTCGGTGAGAAACTCGTGCCCTCGGAAGTGAGAGAATCATGCTGGTGGAAGTGAATCGCAATGTGGATACAAACGATAACAAGAGATCCGGACTACCGATGCTGCTGGTGGACTGGGATTCCCCATCGGCATATACCGGCACTGTGAAGCGAAGACCAGTGAATAACCCCGAAGTGTCGCGATTGCCTCAGATCCGTCGCGTCATCACGGGAACTCCCAATCGATGCTGCGGGAATTCCCCGGTTAACTCCCGTCGGATGATTCGGACTGACCGCGCTGCTGCTGCAAACGAAGCGGCCGCAATCAGTACGAAGCGCACGTGCGAGGCATCCGATATAAGACCTGCAGCATCATCAGAGAATAAGAAGAGATCATCAGAATTCCCTGTGAGCCATCGGAACCTGTCGCAGCTTCCTCCAAAGAAGCCGTGTTCCAGCTTCCAGAGCTCGTCATCCTCAGAAGGTTGCATGGTTGGGATTGAGTCCGCGTCTCCGGTCCGGAAGCAGGTGAGCGTGGCGGACATTCTGGACGAACTAGATGGACTCTCGGAAATATCAACTGGAAAGGAAAAGGAGGTGAGAGCAATTCCGATGTGTACTGTACATCAGTGCATATACCCCCATGCTGTGGGTCGTTTAGACGGTTTCCAGCAGCCACCCTGGAATCTCAGCAGGGAATCCTTTTTTCCGTTCCGCCCATTAGGTCAGAAAAGAAACGGGGTCTGGAACATATTACAAGACTACGAGGGAGTGGGATATACGAATCAGAAGAAAAAAAAACAGGTTCTATAAATTTGTTCACCTCTTCGTCGAGCATGTTTCGTTGCGCGCTTGGACATGAGACAGGATGTCTCTATAAGGAGGTGGACCCCTTCCTGTGATGTAAATCGGACTGGCTTGAGTGGTCACGGAATTGCTTGGAGGAAGAACGGGGAAGGAAACTCATGTCAACAGCAGACGGCACTTGTATATGGTATGGTACTCATCAGATTAATTACACGGCAGGGTGGGCAAAGAAATGTGTTTTAGATTTGCAAGTCAAGTTGGGAAGTGAAAAGGATCGATTTTTTTTTTCTCTTTCAAATATTATTTTTCCATCAGAGTAACTTGCCAAATGCACAGTGTACCAGTCGAAAATTTTGAGCGTACTTACTGTTCTTGGAAAAAAATTATTTAATTTTCTCATACCAATTAGGCTCGGAATTTTATCTACAACAATCTATGAGACTTGCCGGAATGTAATAGCGTGATATTAAAATGTAAACATGAGGAAGCAGAGTTTTCTTCTGCATTCACATTCTCAAACTCACTTTTTTTTTACACGTAATAATAATTTGCATTGCTTGGGAAATCACATTTAATTGGGATTCCATCCTCGCGTTATACAAGCCATGCACAAGCAGCCAAGCGAGAGCAACTCTGCAGCATTTTTATGGACAACAAAAGTTTTTCGAGACGCGCTTTTAGAGGCGCTAATTTAGATTTTTGTCAGTTTATTTGCCTACGAGTACCTCGCATAAAAAGATTCTCTTCGGTGATGTCACTTTGTTTTGTTCAGCTGACAATTTTGTGTTTGTTGGTGACCACAAATATTTTTTTTTCGATGCTGCCTGCGACCAACATTCCCATACACATTCCGTTCCTTCCTGAGAGACAACGTTATCTTCTCCAATATCCATCAAGGGCTCCTCCCACCTGAAACATTCTTCAATTCAATTCCCTGGCGCCATTTCCGAACAAAACTCACGCGTCGCACGCCAGTCCACGTAATTGTACCGAGGGGCGGAAGCTTCCGACCCTCACGAAAAGCCTAATGGCGTTACCACCATCCAAATGATATTAGGCCCCCTTCTCTCTCTAGGTCCGCAACCGACATTTGTCGATTACGTGCCCAACCCTTTATGTAACTTTGCTATATATAAAAAAAATGAGCGGACAGTAAAAATCGGTGTCTGAATACGCTGCGGAAATATTTCAAACCAAGGACGGATAATTGTTAATTTCCGGTCGTTTCCCACACGTTGCGATGGATCCGATAGCGCTTCGGTTCGAAACAAATTGGGCGAGATAAAAAAAGAATGCGGAAGGATTTTTTTAAACCCGTGGAATTTTTAGGGGGTTCAAAGTGCGTGTTCAGTGCGTGGTAATGTCATATAAGTCGAGTCCTTACGCAAGAGGAACTAAAGGAATGAATAAATTGCTCCCAAAAGGTGATCCCACCGAGCCCGTGGCTATATATCCATCTGGGTGGATACGATTAATTCGTGGATTTGTCAGAGTGTGAGGATTTATGAGACATGGGCACGAGTGGGAATCCAGTTGCGATCAGAAGTGCTCTGGAATCGAAAGCACAGCAGGAGGTATGAAGGAGGTTTAGGAAAATTATTTTTCCTGGAAGAGCTTTTTTTTACTTTCATTCCATGGATTCTTGTGTAATAGTCTTCAGGTAGTTTTTTTTTCTGGGTGAGTTGAAAGTCTGGGTATTACTATTCAATGTGATTAATTTCCCGGTTAAAGCACTTAGATCCTCACGAGCCCTATGCATAGCTACCGTATATATACCGGCAGTGTTTGGTTTTCATTAGCGTTTCCTTTTGATGAATACGCCATGGAAGTCTTAGCAAATATCCGGGTGCGGTTTCAAAGGGGTTTTCATCCGCTCGTCGTAAAAATAGGACTAAATTGCTGTATGCATGAGCTTTTTTTTTAAAAAAAAGCTGCTCTTATAATCTTTATTGAAGAAACAGGCTTTTGGCTTATACAGAAAATGAAATTAGAGGTCTGAAGAGTAGAGACTTGGACCACCCTGTACAACCGCTCAATGTCTCGTCACGAACTTGCCAACCGCAGTTAAGCCAGACATCGGTTAAGCAGTTCTTATCCTTTGCCTGCGGTTTTGTCTCGGAAGAGTCTGAGCACCAACCCTCCCCCAATCTCCCCAAGCAACAGGAGAAGACAGGACAAATATGCCCAAAAGCCTGATGGTGTATCGAACGCTCTTGAAACTTTGTCGGGTCCTCTTACAAGAAGAGACTCTGTGTGTGTGTGCCTTTGAGATACTGTCGTCCCTTCCTTCGCATTCCAAGAGGAAGCAAAGCTAAACACAAAGCCCCGGGGGGACACTTAATTAAACACCGTCTGGGAGAATTAGAACAGGTTGGGAGTCTGGGGGCTTCAAAGAGGTCGTAACCTGCTGTATAGAGACCCAGGGAAAATTTTCTTCAGGAAGTAATTCTAGCCAAGTCCATTTTTCTACCCTCTGTTTATAGTGGGGGGGAGGACCTCAGGTAATTTGCTTCTGGTCGGATCATCCCCCTTTTTTGGTTGGGATCAGGGGGGGGGGGGGGGGNGGGGTATAGTTTTAATTTTCACGTCCGTCATTTTGTCAGGTTGGGAGAGTTGTTTTTCCCGCGGCTGCACAAACGGGGCACATGTGCGGTTGAGGGGTTCGTCAATGTGTGTGGAAGGGAGGATGCTGGTGCATAGCAGCGAAAAAGATCAAACTGGCGGAGATTTTAGGTTGGAGGGGGATCAATTTTCGGAAAAGTTGTAGACAACATGAGTGATGTAGGAAAACAGGAGGGAAAATATTTTGAGTGGAAATTGTGCAAAATAATATTTTAATGCATGTCTTATTTACACTAGCTTACATGCACACTAATATGTTAAATCCAGGTTTAGATAATATCGCTATAAACTTGTTCATGACAGGTGCAACTTTTTTTTTTGCCCACAAGCTACTGTCACATCAGAACGTTAGGCTTATTCGCATTGTTGGTTGTAATCCCATTTTCAGTCGGGTTGGTTTTTTTTTTAGCTCCAGGCTTGGTTTCTGGTGATGTACCTAGCCATTGTCCCACGCACAGCACCATACTCCCATTTTTACAATCATAGGCTGCCTAAACTCGGTGATGAAAAATAAATCTAGCTAACAAATTCACTCTTGCAAATTGTCGACAACGTCAAAACTGGAAGCCACTTTCTCTGCCTTCTGAATAAGGGAACAATCTGGAGACTTTTCTAGCTCAGCGACTCCGAATCTCATCATGTGGCTTCTGTCTCACGATGACTGACAACACAGAGTGAGGGGGGCGATGTATAGAAAGAAAGAAAAAAAACACACCCTAGGATGTACGATAATGGCCATCCCATGTAAGTGCCATCCGCCATCTTTTTGGACCCTGACAATGCCCCGCTTGCCCTGCGGACCATTGAATGAGGGAGGCAGAAAAAATAACAGTGTCATCGCTGGAGGGCGCAATAACAGAACATTGGATTACTAACAATAGTGCCCCTCTGGTTTCAAGTTAAATGAGGGAAAGCAGCGTGTTTTTTAATATCTAACACGCACGCACCACGCACCAGCCCAGCTCTCTCGTATATATAGGTGGCCATTAAAGTCCACCCCTGGGCATTATATGCCCTGACTTGCTTTGGCCCCCGGAATTAAAGTATAAAAAGGGATTGTGGAAGCGGCATCAAGTGCGTTTGCTCATGCATTTAAAAGTGAGGGTGTAGCTTTCGCCGTTTTTAGAATTAAAGTGGAATTTGGTTGGAATTAAGTAAGTTTCACTTGTGTGACGAAAATCTAGCTCATCGTGTTGGAACAGTGTACAGGCTACAGGATCAAGAGCATAGGGGGGCAAGCGGTGTTGCCAAAATTTGGTACAGCTATAATTGTCCAAAACAATAAAATATGCCATTCTATTTTTGAAAGCCGGATCGATGCAGATTCCATTATCCAAAAGGGCTCCCTCGAATTAACAATGTTTAATGTAATAAAGGGGGTGGGGGGCAACCTTGAGGAATGAAGCCTCGGGTTTTTCTTTGGTAGTGACGGGTCGCTCTGGAAAATGATGATTCACCCTCAAAGTTCCAGCACTGGTTCATTCAGTGGAATTTCACTCCCTCCCTGATCGGTTGCAATCCCGGAAGGTGGGAAGGAGGGGTGGGGAGGGGAGGGAGGGGATCATTTGCATGACAATAGGATTGATCTTCATAAACCATTGGCTGTAATCCTCTTGCGAATAGTGGCTAGATGGGGGATACGGGGATTTCACACTCATGCAATATTTATTCATTTTACTGCATTTTGTTTTTTATGCGAACCGCATAATTTTTTTTGGATCTGTATTGCACAGAACATTGCATTCCATATGTACAATATGTTACATTGTGAGAACCGAGGTCCACTGAACCGGCGACCGAGGGAAAAATATTTATCACATATTATACAGATCATAGCTTTATCAAATTATAGTCGTAAAAATAATAACGCAGAAGCTAAATCCCTGGTTCTCATCTGGAACTTAACATTTACGTATTTACTTCCCCTCCTTAGCGTATTACGAGCCATTTAAGGATTCACAACCGACGCTACGGTATTTTGGAGAGAGAGAAAAAAGGAAAATACACAGGACGTGAAATCTCATACGAGTGACATTATTACCGTTGTAAAACCGAGCCGTTAAAAAAAGTGGGGACCGTATAGTTGTGTTGGAATTTTTGAGGCCACTGGGAGAGTGTGTTGCGTGATCATCAGGATGAATCCCTTTCTCTCTTTTTTTTTGCCATGGTGGAGTAAACACAAACGGATTTCACAGATTTAGTAATGAGCTACTTGGGGTAGGTCCAAGTGGAGGAGTGTCTGGCACAAGAAACATTACGAAGCACTGTTTGTGTTCTGGGTCCTTGCAATTTGGCACTTGCACAGGGGGGTATATAATTATTCCGACAACAGTCTAGTCTAGTGTTAATGTGGACCTACAGAGAGATGTCATTTCATTGCTCATCTTTTTCAAACCATTGTGTGCTGTACAATACAGTACAGTACAGTACAACAAGCATATACTCTGTGCCAGTAGTTGTCCAGCTGTTCTTTTATCCTCTTAGTTAGACTTCCCCGTGCACAAGCCAGATAAAAGTGTGGCCCTGAAAATCCAGGATAAAGTTTCTGCCTGTTATTAATATTTATCCTCGTAGTTAGACTACCCGTCAAACAAACGAGGTGAATGGGTAGCCATGAACAGTCAGGATAATCGTTGAATTTTTATGTTAAATTTTATAATTATTTACATTACCCAGTTACATAACAGTTGATGATGTACGTAACAATCAGTAAGTACCAACGAAAATATGAATTGACAGAAAACCAATAGACGCTTCCTTATATCAATTCCATTTTAAAACCGTTTCCTGATAACTTTTTATAGGGAAAGGTCGTGATAGTTGTTGCGTTTGAGTTGCCAAGTGTATAATGAATGGTTTTATTTCAAGACATGTCCACATTATTTGTCTTAAAGTCCGTCTAGTAGCACGTTAAATCCCTTATCGAGCTAGGACCCATGACAACTAATTTCAGACTTACCTCGAAACTATATCAATCTTTACGACCTTCATCCATTGCCGCCAAGTTGATGAATTTCCCGTGCTATCACTCCAACCCCCGGCTATTCCCACCTACTTGGCTCCATAATTAATAGGCATAAAAAGGTATAAAATCCTATCTTGGACTTCAGGTTAGAAAATCGCAGATGATATCTCCAACCCCCCCTCCCCTTTTATAGAGCCGAGGCCACCTTTTATCCCCTTACTTCCCTCCATAAACGTCTGTGGGTTATACTGCCCAGTTTGAGGGGGGGTGTTTCAATAGTCTTTGCAACGATGTGACGAGTACATAGTGATGCAATTATTGTAAAGGAGCATCATCTAAGGAGACTGAGGCGTTACTGCCATCTCTCGAAATGGACGCCAACTGTCTCGTTTTCGACTTGGAAAGGGAAAATCGAAGACGTGTTGATCGATATTTCAACTGCACTATTCTGTGGAATGAAACGTCTAATCCTAGTGTAATGCGTACTTTCAGAGAAGGTATAGGGGGGAAAGTGCGAGAAGGCGCGAAAACGCAAGTTTGGGGGATGGGGGAGGGGGGGGGGGAAGATATTCGCCTTTTGTAAAAGGGTCTGACACCCCTCTCGCGATATGATTTTGCGCTCCGATGCTTATTAAATGCAGTGTGGAGATGAGAGCTAATTTGAAGGAAATTAGTCCTCTCTCGGCTTTTGCTTTTCCCCGGGTTTTCGAGGTCCTGTACATGTAGCTGCTGCTGCTGCTGGAACCCCCTTCAATTTCGGGTGTGCGAGGAAAACTGGAGTTTGCAGCCTCAGGGTTTGATGGCGCAACCAGCCAAGAAGTTGCTGCCGTTTTACTGTATTTTGAAGGGGGGGAAAGGAGAGGACCACTTTTTGCGTCCCTTTTTCAACTGGATGGGAAAACATTGTTATGCGGCTCGTGTGAGCAAGAAGCCGTGTTACGAGGGCACTGCGCGTGATGAATGGTCATGTAGCGATGCATATGGCGACACGTGTTTGAAAATTGTATAATAGTAGTAGCGAAACCGGTACCAAAATATGGCAAAACCTATATAATAATATTCAGTATGACAGTGACAATCAAACCGGCGATTTACCACTTACTACTATTCTTCACGCACAGATGGCGCACATGGTATCTGCACACTCCTGCCATCGTGCGAGAAATAACGATACTATCAGGTTGGACAAACATCCGACGGAGAGAATAAGCCTATTAGGATTGCAGGATGTATATACTGCGGAAGTATGTGCGACATAGCAATATACTGAGGGCTTATCTACCTAGTTATACATTACTATGCGTGGCTGACTCTATGAGATGGGAAATGTAGACTAAGATATGGTGTGTTGGAGGTACAGAGTAGTTATAAGTGGCCTATTATGCATCGGGGAGTAATTTTCGAGCTTGACTTTCCAGATAAGATGTGCGTCGTAAAACCATGGTCTGATATCATAATAAGAGCCATTATCATTTCTTGCAAGTGAGAAACAGTTACGGAATAATGCATATAAAACCCTCGGTTCCACCGCTTTCATGTTATGTAAATCCTTCTTCATTGCCCTATAAAAAGGACCTTTATGCTATATGCTTAGGTGTGTATGACTCCACCGATCTGAGACAAACACTTGAACCGTATTGAATAGCTATTGAAGCTTTGTCTTTGCAGGAAGCCTGACATGAATAGAAACCATTGTTTTGTCATTAGGGTGGGAAACCGCGAGTATTGTCCTTTAATTAGTGGGGGTGAATTTGACCATTTAATCCCTTTCTCAAGTATTGGAACCGATCTCCCCCCCAAACATTCCCCCATCTTCGTCGTCTTTTTTTATGCGATTCCAACCCCTCGCTTTCTTTGAAGCTGTACGTAACTCGATGCCCAGCAAAGAGGAGACAGAGACGATTAAGTTTCAAAGGAGGACTAGAATTGCCTCGGAGGGGACGCTTTTCTCCAGAGTTTTGGGATCTTATGCAGATGAGCGGCGAACCCACCTTCTTCCCTCCCCTTCCCTCTTGAGAAATGACACTTCTCCCTGTAGGGTGGCAGCCATCTTAACACTCGACCCCACCCTGATAGGACGCTGTTCCTAGGTGCAACCAACATGGGATCTCATTAGGGGGGGAAACTCGGAGCCAAGCAACTTACTCAAAGCAGTACACAGTACGCACCATGTTTAATTCATTCCCACCGTTTTGAGCCACCCTGTACATCAGCTTAATCCCACGGCCCCGAATTCTGCGAACACATTTGGAAAGGCATGCAAATTAGTCCAAGGGGTGGACCTAGGTGCCGTCAGGGGACAAATGGACCAACATCTGTCCTCCGGAGACTCGGAAATTATTGTCCCCTGACCCCAAGTCGTAACCTCATGCCCGCACGCGACATGACTCCCCATTATCTAGGTTTCCTGTTGGCGGAATTGCGACTTTTCACTTGACTCGAAAATTGTTTTTTTAAAAAAAGGATCAATGGTAGAGTCTTATAGAGGATGTCTTTTTTTTCCACTTCCCCGCACACGGCCTGCTAACGAGATAGCAAGGCTTGATAATTGGCAATCCTGCTTTCCCGCAAGCCAATCAGGCAGAATCAATGAGCTGGGTCTAATTGACTTAGGTGGACCCCGGTGTCTGGACACAAAAGGCGCCGAGGGCGTTAGAAGGGGGCCATTTGCAAGGCACTCGATAGCCCTCCTAGGCCGTGGGGACAATCCAAATGTCGCCTTCATCCGGACCCAGCAGAATTTCATGGAGCAGCAGCAAAAACAGAGATTTTCATGAGCAATATTTCCTATTGCTTCATGAGCTCATTTTGATGAAAAATTGGAAGCACTGTATTTGTTATTGTCTCGAGCTCTTCAAATATGGTTTGTAAAAATAGTTCAAATATTGCAGTTTTTAAATTGACGGATTTGTCAGTGATTTATGCAGATCTTTGTGAGTTAGGTGATTTACCCTAAGGTATTCAATTTCGTGCAAGATATCCCAAGCGTAGTGTTTGAGAGTGTAAAGTGGCTGCCGGGAGCGAAATGTTGGACATAGTTTTGAGCTATAGGGGAAGGTTTTGCTGCATCTTGGTTGTTTTCTCCTCTCCCCCATTCCGACATAATTTCCAGCGTCTTCCTGAGGCTATATTCAAAGAGAAGGGGGGGGGACTCTGAGTGGCCCTAGAAAATGCTGGGGGCTCCCTTGGGGACATACAAGGCTGGGAATTGGACTACCCCGCACCGATATGGTGTGCTGGGAAACAACGCAAGACTTTCAGATCCGATCGAATCCAGATACATGTATTATTGTTGGGACAACTCTCTTCATGCCATTAACGGTACAAAGGACTTCTCTTGTTTCACTCGGAATTAATTCTAGCGAAATGTCACTAAGGATGTGCTATTCATGGCATGTAACTATGCAGTGCACGAGTATGAATGTTTGACGGCTGAACTTCTCATTATACGTTCTTGTCAAATCAGGAAGAATGTCTTTGACTCTCATAAAGTGTTAAATGTTGGAAATTAGAGGTGTATGAAACAGAGTCGGATATGAAGAACAAAAGTCTCATGAATGGCAATAAGCCAGTTTAATTGGAAAAAATCTTTCATGCTCACATATATTCAAACACTACTGTACCCTCACTATTGCAGACACATTAGCTTTTATGGCCTCCAAATAACTGGAAGGACACCCCTCTTCTCGTGTAGTCGCAAAGAGAACAAAATAAGACGAGGAGGGTGCTGGCTAAAAGGACCGAAGGAGATTGACATTGTTTTGGCAAGCTGGAAATGAGCAGTTTATTGCTTCTAGAGCAAACTGAAAGTGAAGCTAAAAGGAAAGGGAACCCCCCCCCCCCCGGTTTTCCCTTGCATGGTGAAGCGTGAAAAGGCACTGATTTGCACTGCTGTTTCCAAGCACAAGAGGAAATAGGTCGTGGATGGTGATGGGTAGGGGAAAAGTGAGGAAATACCAAGAAGTGCATGGGATGTATAGAGAAGACCACAGCAGGGTCGAAACGGACCCCCAACCACGCCAAATTGCACTCACGGATTTATGAGATTTTCTGCAGAGGGGGTGATGAATGGGATTTTTTTTTCTCCTGTATGCCCCCCACTTCCATCTACAGTGTAGAAAAATGTATATCTGAAATTTGTGGCGAGTGCGTTCAAGTGACAAGCCAGTAGTTATATAATAGAGAGAAGGCGCAAAGTTGGAGGCTTGGGTTTTGGACCTGGAGGGAGAGTGTTATGTACTGAGGTTAATGCGGTGGAGAAGGCGAGGCTTTGGTCGTTCCATGGCATATGAAAGAGAGGAGGGGGAAATGCGTACCTCGGGTGCGTGCGGTAATTAGTTTACTCTGCATGGGACTGAACGAGGGGTGGAAAAGTGTCCCTTTGGATTACACTGCGCCGTTTTTTGCGATTACAATTATTATTTTTGGGGGGGAAAAAAGTGGACACCAATATGGAAGTTTTTCAAAAACTGATTTTAATATAGCCAAAAAATGTGGACGAGACCGGAGAAACAAGATTGGAAAATCATGCGCGAGTGATTCGAGTAGACTTTTTTTTTCTAATTGCCAATGGAATTCAAATGGGACAACAATGACATAGAATGTTGTCTGTCTTATTTCCCGTTCCCAAGGAGCCGCGTGATTCGAGTAGACTTTTTTCTCGTTGCCAAGGAAACTCACGGACAACAATGACATAGAATGTTGTCGGTCTCAGTTCCCGTTCCCAAGAAGTTCAATGTCACCTGCCTGTAGGCTTGACCTTGGTGGATATGTACTGTACCCGGATAACCGGGAGTGGCAGGTCACCAAAAGTTGGCCATGAAACCAATGCATGATCCGCTAAATTCGAATCCAAAATCCGTTTGTCGCTATCTGTTGCGATTTGAGCCCTGATACCTGTCCACCGACAGACGGACAAAGCTGTTTTATAGGGATTTGTTTCGATGAGAGAAAAAAAAGTCTAAAACTAAGAACATCACAAGATATTCAGGAACTGTATCATATATCTAGGTGACCTTTTACTGGCTACAATTTAGGAAATGTGGCTATCAATTTTTTTCTCATAAATATGAATATGGCCATGGCAGCGTTGGTAATGGATATTTGAGATGCTTGGACCTTCCAAAACCGGTCTGGTCTGATCTCACATGAATCTCAATTTGGACCTAACTTGTGAGAGCCTATTCCCGATTGGTCTCGCACGAAATCTGCCATAAAAGTCTTCGTTCCTCCCCACCCCATCTTTTCAATGGCATCAATAGTGTCTACGTGGCCTTCCCTTTTTTACTTCATACCTCTATAGTACGTATATATACCCCCCCTGCCAACCCACCCACCTAACACACAATCCACTCACCCCATATTTTTTTTATTGGCGCCTTTTCTTGTGATGACCATCAGCCATAGCTGGGGTCTCATATTGGAAATGGCCGAGTCTGGACGCAAGGAGAGGAAGTGAGGTCCACAATGGCCAGGGGAGTCCCCAGGGAAAAACCTATCTTCAAAAAAAATGTTCAGTCGAGGGGAACATGGAATCATATTGGGGGGGAGCTTTAATCCAAGATGCTGTAATACGTTTGTGAGGAAGTTTTGACCATTCTAGGCTCTCTAAAAGGAAAGAATTTCGAGTGTGAGGCTGGATGTTAAATAATTTCTGACGTGACATATTATGGGCATATTTCACACCCTTTTTTATATACAACTTCATGGCCAAATGTCGTGACAATGAAAGAAATTGGCGGTCCTTTACACTCAACTCCTTCCATGGTAACAAGTCGTATAGTGGGCGATGTTTGTTCCACTCTCTCCCATCGGATATCGAAGCACATAACTCCTTTTTGGAGCAAGTCCAAATCTCGTAAGACTGTCTGAAGAAATCCGGTTCCGGTTAGCGTAGGCAATTTCGTCCTTGGGAAGCCTCGGCGACAAAATTCTATTTTGCTGTGAGGTTGGTCTAATATGTATACAAAAGAGTGAGAAAGAGAGAGAGAGAAAAAAATGAACAGGTTTCCATGTCTCCATACTTCCGAATAGGTAGCATGCATTGTGACAAAAGAGAAATTAGATTAGATGATCTGTATATTATTCCGGGGAGGGTGCCCACGCTGCAGGTACATTTCTCACGCACTTTCCTTTTTGATCAATTCGTTCCGGCGCTTTTTTTGATCGCGTGCTTCCTTCTCCTGAGAGGTGGTTTCTGTTGTCATCTTACCTTCTTAAGTGTAATCGAAAAAATACTGTAAAATCAGTAGTATACAGATGATTCATGTCCAATTTCATACAGCTTTAATTAGTCTCATTATGTACATTTTTTTTAAATGGGTGGAATTTAATGTTCTGTGCCAACCCAACCCTCGTCTTTCCCCTAGAAAGAATGGGGAAAAATACAGGACAGTACAGCAGGGGAAAAGGGGGTTTAGATGACGTGTCGCATAGTGGAACGTGATGTTCGGTTTTCAAATGTCACAGAGTCTCCCCTCCCATACTCTCAGTCTGATGTGTCGTGTCACATCCTCCCCAGCTTCTGTTTTTTTGCAGCTCCACGTGATTCATTCCTTGGTTAAAACAATTATTATCATCATTTAGACTTGCATCCAAATCATCCAGGGCCTCATAATTTTCCTCCTTGGCTGCGATGGGGGAAGAGTCATTTCACACAACGATTTGAGAGGGGGGGGGGGCATGAATTCGTAAACCCTTTTTTTGGGGGATGGACGGCCCCACCCTTTTGCATTTATCTGCTGGCTTCCGATGCAAAATTCGATGCGCTTTGTATTCAGGGACCGCTCAACTAAGCGATGCACATCTGCATTGAGTGACGGGGTTAGATAGACACTGAAATGTCAGCGAATTTTATTCCATACTTTTCATCCTATAGATAAGGATGGACCCAATTGTGTACGCTGATTTGTCAACATTTGGCCCTCTGTAGACATTTTGTTGTCATAAGGTTATGCAAAAATTTTTCCGAGTCATCAACTTTTCCTGCTCGAGTCATTTATCCTTATCGTCGCTGGCCGGTTGGCCACTATAGAGGACTCAGGGCCAGTTGCACCGACCTCAGTATATCTTAGAACCTCGGGTATATCAAGAATTGCCATAGCAATCATTGTTGGTCAACAATGATTGCTATGGCAATTCTTGATATACCCGAGGTTCTAAGATATACTGAGGTCGGTGCAACTGGCCCTCAATTAGCAAATGTCATTTTCCGAGTGTGCTTCGTGATGTCTCATCCCTTTATGACCCTGAAAAAAAACGGAGCTATAGGAACATAAAAGTGGCTCGGAGAAGAAAAAAAAAAGTTCCATTGTTGGGTGCGTATGCAAATGAAAAATATGCATCGGGGGGGAAAAGAGATGTGAGTAAAAAAAAATATTCATTGGGCCGGATGTGGGCTGGAGATGATATTAAATCATGATCCCTTTTTTATGGGGGTATATATAGGAAGGGATCATCCGTTCAATCGACGGAATAGAAACGAGTCTGCATGGATGATTGTGGAAAGAAATCAATGATGGGGAAAGAGGTTGATTAGCCCGAGTGTCTTCTTTATTCTTGATGGGCCTCTTCTTGCAGAAAATTGCTGTTTCGCTACAAATTTCAATGATAACATAAATTGTTAAAGCCCATTAGCATGTAATAGCTCAATTACAAATTAATGGAAAATTGTGCTTTCATGTAACTGGGTGTAAGTCGCGTGTACTTTTTTTTAAAGAAAAAAATAAGATCCGGATACATAATGCAAATTTAAGCCTAAAAACCACCTAGGATGCTTAACTAATAAGATAGATTAACTTCTCCCACGCATGCAGTGAATAATCGGGGGCGCATACCCACCATCTAGATGGTAGTAATTTAACTCCACGGATCAAATTAAGAAAATGAAGCAAAATACGAGCATGGTTAACGCCCATTAGGTTCTGCCTTACGGGAAGTCCCACATTTTAGCTTTATTTCGACCATATATTAAACCAGCCAGTGTGTCTCTTCTTTTCTCTTTTTTCCTTCTTTTTTTGGTGGGGGATGTAGGCTACCTACAGTGTTAGGTCTAAAGCACCACCCCGCCACACAACCCCTCGTGACGCTGTTTGTCATTCTGGGTCTCGAATTATCATTCCGCTCATCAAGCTTGGGGCCGCACATCCCATTCCCAGCCCCCACTTTCTGTTGTGTTCAAGCCTTTTTGAACGTAATTTGGTTAGGGGGAACCTTCGCCTCCGCTCTTCTCTCGCTTGGTCTGTACTATACATGGGAACACACCTCCGGATTTTGAGGCCTTCTCTTGGTTTATATACATTTTGCCACACCGACACATCTAAAAATGACTTAAATGACACAAAATTCGGCAATATTGTGTGTATAATTGGTATATAAAATAAAAATTGTAATTGTGTACATATTAATCACATATGCATTTTTCACTTATCAATATTTAATTTTTTTTAAACGAGTACAGACACATAGTCATTTTTCAGTCAAAATCTTCAACTTTTAAAGACAGTATGCTAGCTAATGAGATTCAGAACAAACCGCTATACCTACAATCCAAATTGTACCATCTGTCAGATCAGATTTAGTCGTCCATTTATTTCCATTGCTCCGTATAGATTCTCCCTTCACCCGAATCGAATTCAATGAAGGGATTTGCTTATTGCAGGCTTCAATTCCGACTGAGTTATTCGGTTAGAGAGGACGGCGGCGGATCCATCTTGACTCATGTTATTACAGGCCGTAATTAAGGTATGGAAAAGGGGACTGTAGAGGCAAAAATATCTTGACAGACACACACAAAAAAAATAGTATAAGATGCGTGACAATCCGAAACCGTGGTTTTGACACGTCGGATTAACAATCCATCAAGAGTGCCATAAAACTCAGGCTCGTGCGGGTCATTGCATGCGCCCATAAGTATAGTATTGATGCCCATAAAATGTACTGAATTATTAGTTAGGCAGGATATATTAATTGGTAAATTGGTATCGGGGGGTAGTGTTCGGTGCAAGGCTGCTATAAAAATAATTCGATGATATTTCTGGAAGCCATAATGAC
Source organism: Catajapyx aquilonaris (assembly GCA_000934665.2). Classification (NCBI taxonomy): domain Eukaryota; kingdom Metazoa; phylum Arthropoda; class Diplura; order Dicellurata; family Japygidae; genus Catajapyx; species Catajapyx aquilonaris. Next base: position 80,775 of record KZ538018.1, read on the forward strand.
CTGTGGGGGTCATGGTGGCCACCAGGAGGTCCCCACACTTTTTTTTCACCCCCTCTTTTCCTCATGCATGTAAACCGAACAATCTTTCTTTTATAATTAGCTTGGCTGCAGGTGGGTGCTCCATGGGAGGTGCATGCCATCCATTTTCTTTAATATCCACCATGTAAAATCTGAATTAACTGCGTTTTGGATGGTGAAGACACTACATTTAACTTTGTAAATGATAAAAACTTCTGATTGTAATTCGTATGCTTAATGCGTCCCCATTTAATCTGGCGGGATGGCAACAGGAAGTGCGGTAATGTCTAGGCAGGCGCCGTCTGGACACTGGCCGTTTTGTTACGCTTTGACCCCTACGAGAATCGCGTTGACCCGGCACGTCTCTTTCGGCAAAGTAACGATCCGCTTCGAAATGGCCGAAGGATTGTGGCACAATACCCTTCTAATGTGTGTAAAAAAAAACATATGAGTCCGCACCCATGTTCTGAGTCAGTAGGACGTTACCTTGACCTTCGAGAGTACATCGCACTTACACTGTTTTACCGCTATTTTTTTTTAATTAGGTGCCAGCAGCTACCGTGGGATTGGGTCAGGGACGTACAAATTAGGGCTTGTCGTGTGTGTACGGAGGTGGGTTCCGTAGAAACACAGGACTTCGTGGGAGTTGGAAAAAGTACAAGGTGGGCGACTGATTCAGCTTTATTGTGGAGCTTATGAGATCACGTTCCCTGGAGGCGAACGTGCGTTGGCATTCAATTGCATACCTGCGTGTATTGCGTTGTCAACACCCAAGAGGTTGAAACTTTGTCCCGTTTGTTGCGGGGGGGATGAGGGCACTGGTTTTGTCGATTGTCGCCCCATGTTGACAGGGTATACACAAGGTAGGATCAAGAGAAGGATATGGTTCTCCGGAGGGGGAAGAAACCTGCACGTGTCTCCGTAAAGCCTGTTTGTTTGACCAAAAGCGGTGTCTTTCATGTTGGGGAGGTTTATCTGGACCAGATTTTGGGATATACACTTTTGTGGAAGTTTCAACCAAGTGAATTATTCAAGACTTGCTGGTCAGATTTATGTAGCCACCCCAAAAAAGTGTGAATCACCATCATAAGAAATTGGTCAAAAAATGCAGCCAAACAATGCCTTTAGGAGGAGCCTTGGAGGAATAGGGGTCATAATTGTATAATGAGCATCAAGGGCGGGTATCACACAATTGAGAAAATACCAACGGAAAAAGGGTGGAGCATTTTCTCTTGGGTGTGTGCTTTGGGAAGGAACCCCACCACTTGAAAATATTCCATTAAGAGACCTCACTATGCGATCATAATTTTTAGTCCTGGACGCCATAAAGCTATGTGGGTGTAGTCTGCAGTCTGGGTCATTGGAATGATGACTTGGGTGACCTTTTTTTCTCTGGGTAGACTGATGTAGTGTCCTTGGAGTCCCCCTAATTCAATTCCAAGTCATCCCCGCGTTTCCATTATGCTCTCTCACAATAAAATTCCGCGGGAACTCCACATTCATTTTGAGGGGGTGGAAAAAAGGGGGGGGGGGTTTACTGTGTGTAATTTTAATCAGCTGGGGCGCGTCAGTTATGAAACTAAAAGTGCAGAATCTGCATATCAATTGCAAAATTTTATTGCGCGAGGTGCAGTAATTGCGCAAAAACAGGTTGACACTGCCTGCCTGTTAGCATGCATAACGAGCGATTCTATGCGGTGTAAATTCCGGCACTGACCCCTCGGAGATTTTTTTTAAACCGTACGTTCAAATTACGGTTTCAACCCCTGCCTCTCCCACCGATACTGTGTTTGTAACGTTCGTGAAAAAAAAGTCACGCACAGTTACACTGAGAAAGACCTACCTTTTGAAAAATGCACGTCATGCCCAACTTACAAACCAACTTTCCGCAGTTTTTCCTTCACGAAACACAATTACATAAATACATTTGTCTTAATGCCACTTCTGAGCGTGACGTCAGGCTCGACAGATTCCCCCCTTGCCCCTATGTCACGGCCCGTCACGCTGTCAACTCCCAACAATTCTCAGGATAATTCAATAAGGAATTTACAGGTACGACTATTGGGTTGACTTTTATTTTTAATCAATCAGAATTAATCAGAAATGCTACATATTTTTTTTGTAATGAAACACAAAGCGAATAAAATTCTATACAAAATGAATAAATTAAATTAAATACCTAATATTCATATTTATACCAAGCAGCCTACAGTTGGCGAAATAAAATAGCAGGAAAAATAATGAATAAGTAAATAAGCAAAATGAAACGGTAGGCAATACAGGAATCAATGAAACCACGAATAAGCCCCCAAATAAACCCCCGCAAGATAACGGTATCCGAGTCCTCTCTCAAAGGGGGGCAACAATGGGCCTCCCCCCCTTTTTGATCCATGTAACTGACACGCCTTGAAGAAACCGCACCTTCCAGCCCTTTTCTTTGTAGTCGACTACACCTGTACCTTCTAGGTCTGATCGATCCCATTTTCCCTCCACTCAAACTATTCCGGAATGCACCGTTGTGTATGTATTGTTGTCCTGGTAAGACAGGTCGTGACCTTCTGCCCCCCCCCCCCCC
>KZ538018.1:83381-157970 GCA_000934665.2 Catajapyx aquilonaris
CCCCCCCCTCTTGCCTTTTTTTTTGATGTGATCTGAGTCTGTGGAAGGTGCGCCTCAGCCACAGTGTGCCGCGATTGGCGCGCGCGGTCGCGGCCAGCAAATGAATGGTCGCGCTGGGAAGGCGGCGCCCGGAATGAAAACCGTGGAGCGGAGGGGGTTGCTTGTGCTGTGCTGCGTGTAGTCGGCGGTGAATCCAAGGCTGGACCGGACGGGTCGGAAAAAAGAGGAAAGAAGGTTTATCCGGGATGTGACCACAGTGTATTTCCACGTGTGTCATGTGTGATGTATCGACACATGTTCCATGCCGGTGGGGGACAACAGCATAGGAGTAGTTGTGAAGGGGTCGGAGGTGGTGGTGGGAGTGGGGGAATGTTATGGAAGTGGGACAGGAATAATATCAAGACCAAGCAGGTACGTGCTTTTGACCCTTTGCAATTTTGATTAATGACAAGTGACCGGTGTGTGATTGCGAATTATGTCGGTGTCAATCAGACCACGTGAAGAGCGATTTTTTTGCACGGTACATACTCGAAAGAGTGCTGTCAGTCACATACAGGATTCAGTATTACAACAGCGGGTTCAACAACAACGACGATGACGACACTAATAATATTAATATACAAAAAATAATAATTCTGACTCAAAATAATAATAGTAAATAAAATAAAGCAGCTTTTTTGCACACTGCGTACCAAACGAGTGCTGTAATTCATGTCAGTCACATACAGAATTCAGTACCATATTACAACAGCGGGTTAAACAACAACAACAACAACGATGACCACAATAATAATTTATATTTAAAAACTTCAAATTCAAATTCAAAATACCTTGGGTAATAATTATTCAGAAGGATGTGTTCCTACTTGAGTTGTGACTCTCATTAACACCGGTTTGGCATGGTTTCCTTTATAATTATTTCCTTACTGATTGTACTGCTAGGGACCCACCCTGAGAAGGAAGAGACCTGGTGAGGGTCATGCACACACACATGTACAAAAAAGAAGAATCCCCCACTAATGGTTGTGTAGAGATACGGCGATATGGCTTTAAAGCGATGCATTAGGTTACACGTTACTTCAGAGCGAGATCTCCTCTTAATTGATCGTTAACCTCCCTGGTTTTAAGCCTTGGTTCCGTGAACAAAACGTGCGCACGTGTGTTTAGTTTTGTGATGAACATGGCATGGTGGTGAGAGCACGGGGAAAAGGAAGCAGGACCTTAACAACAACAAAAAATGTATAGGAACTAAGTTTCCACGACTTTGCATGAGCTGCCAATCCTTCAGACATTAATGAGTGCCTCCGTACGTATAAAATGTCGGGGGCGATAATACACCGTGTAATTCGCTCCGGTATATTCTGACCTTGCTGACCTCAAGTATTGAGCACCCCCATCCGTGTCCCGAGGGTGACAAGCCGTGACAGCGATTATATTTAGGCCATCACTCGGGATATACTTTGCGTGCTGTCTTTTTTGTTATCCTCGGGAAATAGAAGCCAAGGTTTTTGAACGCATTGTTTTCCTAGGGGCTGTCACATATATGTCCAACCTCGACCGCCACCACCCCGCCTCTCTTTGATGTTGCGTCAGAATGTAATCACGCTCACAAAAGGTGGGAGATAAATGGATGGAACCATTTGCTAATGAGATGGCCGTTGATATTGAAGAACATGACATGGCAACATCTCTTAATATCCTCCGACAGATACTCCGTCGTCATTCCTTCACAGGGATGCACACCTTCCAATTTCTTTTAAAAGGTAATATGCCTGCTTTAATAAGAGACAGCATTGAAACATTTAATTACTTACGGCTATAGGTCTAACATAGTATTGTAATGAAATATTCAACATCCACATCGAATAAATACGAGTACTACTAGTACGAACTTGACGTTTATTTATTGACTTTAACTTCGAATATTTATTAAACGATGATTAGTACATAGACACTAGTGGGAGTGTGAAATACCGTCCTTTAAGAACACTGGAGCAATTATTGTATGACATGAATAGTTTCTTTGTAGAGCGTATGGTCAGTGTTTTAGTTAGGATGAGTCAAATATTTCTTCCGCTAACTGATGAGTAAGCATCACTGGACAGCATACTAAGCACAGCATATTAAACGTAAGTTCACATCGCATCATACAAGTATACACATTGCATTTTTCGGAGCTAGCACAGAAGCAAGCCACAATCCTTTCCTATACCCGGATATAAGCCTAATCTGTAAACAATAGAAGTAATTTTCCTGGTCTGGGTCCCTATCTGTCAGTTCGTTTCCATTCCTTAATTATTGTGAAGCCCGTACCTTTAATGAAAGAAATATTGACGTTAAGAAAACCGATGGCACAAGAAGCGAGCCTTATCGAAGCTTACTGTCCTTTTGATGGCTCCAAGTGCTTAGGAAAAGGAATGGAGAGAGAGGGGGGGGGGGACTACTTCGCCACTTTTAAGGGCGGGATGGTCACTTACCTTTTCAGGACATTCTAAGACTATACTCAACGCCTTCACTTCCCAGAAAGACATTACGAATCTGTTGCCAGGAAAGAAAGTTTATCATCTCTTAAGTCAGGGGGTCATAATGAGACCCTTCACCTCTCTTGAGCAGACGAGTCGGGGTCGAGTCCGTCTGTCTGCAGGGTTAAAAACAACAACATTATGGATCTCATCATCAGAGGGCGAGGCCGAAGGAATCTGTGCAATGGCATCTCGTGTCAGTGTTAAGGACCCACCTACATGATGAGTGCCCACCTTGATGAGTGATTGTACTCTCTCCATGTGTGTGTGTGTGTGTGTGTGTGTGTGTGCGTCCTTTTACCACAAGGCGATTCCACTTTTGGAAATGGGTAGGATCCAAAAATGGACACGGTTGAACAAGTAATATGTTGGTCTCACGTATAGTAATTGAAAGGTGTAATTGCTCGATTACGTCCTTTTTTGTACAAGTGGTCTATAGGGTGGAGTTTTAATCCTTATAATAACACTTTAAACTATAACAAGCCATTTCCATATGAAACTGATAAATGCGAATAAGAATCTACTTAACAAATATTTATTTTTTAAATTAGAAATATAATTAATGAATAGGGAGAGTTTCTTTGTCTACAGTTGTATTCAATTCGGTGGCCATCAACATGCCAAGATGTGTTATTAGTGCGACCGCATCCGGATATCCGGGGGATTTCACATCCGTGTGAACTGCGCAAATTATTAAGTGCAGCAACTTCGAGTTTAAAAGGTATAGCCCCCCCGAAGGAGTGACCGTGACTTTTCCAGGCAAGAAAACCCACGCGCAGAAGCAAGGCCGAGCAGAGGCAGATTCGCGGAACAACAATTGAAACTGGGATCGTAAAGAATTAGTCTCAACAAAGGTTTTCAACGGCCGGAACAACCATTATAAATCAGAAGCCGACACGTGCCGCCCACGAAGAACTGGCTTCATTTTCTAAAAGAGCTCGAACCATTTCTGGACAGTGAGATCGGTAATAAAAGAGTGCTCCAAGTGTAAGTATCCTGGTCTTAAATACAGCTAGAGCCATTTGTCATTTCGTCGGCTACGGTTCGATGCTAAAGATGGGCAAAAAAATCGGCAATGTTTTTGGCTCAACGAAGGACGGAGGCTGTCAAGAAGCGAGGAGATTTTTTTTTAGCTATTACATAACACAAGTAGTCATAAATATAAGTACGTCACGCTGATTTTAAGATTATTTAACGCCCTTACCTGCTACACTCACATGTCATGTTTAGTCATGCTTCTATACACATAAATATTAGTTATTGAGCTGTGCAGATTTTATGGACATTCAGTTTTGGTGCATGAATTTTGACTTGCAATAAATTTTAATGTAATGTTATTACACCTGTGCTCGTTTGCTTTGGGTTTGTCGTAAACACTTCTGCAGTATACATAAAGCGTAATTAGCAGATCCTATACGTCTGGACGCTTTACAACTTAGCTACAGTCCAAGGCCACCGAAATGAAATTACACTATACGTACGGTATAAAGAGCATTCTGTGTGTTTATGGCATCACATTGCTCAAAGCATTCGTGTGTTATTCAGGACTGGTTAAATTTTTAGTTCGCTTGCAAACACGCCTGATGTTCAAAGGGGTTTGTAAATATTAAAATACCGATTTAATGTATTGGTTATTCAAACTATTTGTCCACTATAATGAAGCATCAGATGGCGACACACGATTTTTAAAAAATGTATGCCAATGAAGTGCTGGGCGATTACCTCATTCCATCAATACCTGGCTGTGCAATGGTATCTGAAATGTACTATCTTGGGGAATTTGGATGAGAGGGTGGGTAAAGGCAGGGCAATTAGTGCGTGCAGGCCGACATGCGTGGGTGTGAGACGGCTGTGACATTGAGGCCGGCCCCCGGACTACTCGTGCGCTCAAAGTCTGTAATTATCCCCGCCATCAGCGAATTAATCGCTCCGGAGGCGGTTTACCATATTCGTACTCTGAGTACATACGGCTGATATGATGGCAAATTGAAGGGGCGGTTGCGAGCCAAAGCCACTAGTTCTATACACATATAACATGGGGGCAGTATAACCCTTTAGGTTTCGTGTGTTGCCAGGTGGTTCACCCACATGAAAGTATGGTTCAAAAAGAAAACGCGACATGAGGCGATTCAATTATGATGTGGCAGGTAGAAGTGGCGCACCCAGAAAATAGTTTGGGTCCAGATACAGGGTGTGGTCTTTAATATTTTATATCACTACAACTTAGCACGGGATGGTTTTGGTACTTTTCGAACATACAGCGCCATTTCAGCAACGCCATCTATGATGCATATCCGGAAGCTCTAGCCTCCGATTAGGGCCTGCCTGCTACCGCCATCCGTGGGGTATACCGGAACTACCAGACCAAACAAAACAACCCCTCACACACGCCAAACTCCTAAGTGTTGGGTATTTAGATTTTAAAAAGTGCGATTTTCGTACTTTTTCTTCAATCAGCGGCAGGCAAGACATAAGTGTGCCACGTTTATGCACTCTCAGTAGTCGGAAAGTGTGTTAGGTAGCCTGGACATAGAAACAAACTTTCTGCCTTTTATATGTATGTAAGATTGCGCTAACATTGTAGAACAGAGCCACCAGTGCTTATTTAGCGTTGAATCGGCAATGAGCAAAGTGATTTCGTTACAAACTGTTCGCGTTTCCAGTTCCCATCAATCGTATTTCACGCCTATTATCCCAAAGTCCTTTTATTCCCACGTAATGTCAATTGAGCCTCATTACTCTCCACAACTTGACAGGGGTAGGAAAATGAAACCCGCCCAATGAAGTTGTTTGTGTTCCACAGTCGAAAACTGATATTAAGTTGTTTTGTACTTGACGTTAAATATATGGGAGTGGACTTGAAGCCTTTTTTTTTTGGAACCGTTCCCAGTTATGACCGCAAAGTTTACTGTCCGCACAAGCCGCACCCTCCGCAATATTTTATATGTATGTAACCTCGGCTCAAGCTTTTGCCCCAAGTGCTTCTCTCGAATGAAAACTTTTGTCGCTACACAACTTTGACGCTTTTGAAGCTGAAGATCCTTAAAAGTAGGATTCTCGCCACCATAAAAACCCGGAAGTGGAGCAACTCGGCTTTAAAAAGTTCTGGTGTATAGGAGAAATTATGCATGCCATGTGGGTTGCCATGATTAGGATACTTCGCCTTGGAATAAGAGTGCTGCCAGTTACAGTAAGGTCAATTTTGTGGTGCATTTTCCCTATTGCGTAAAGTTATCGAATTTATTGTGCCAATAATACGAGGGTCTCCCCCGAATTATACCACCGCATCAAAGGAGGCCGCGTGTCAAGTGGCCTCTTTTTACAGCCAAGGGGATATGACCTCTTCATTTTATGGCCTTCCTACAACGACACTCGTGGAGTCGAGTTGGCTGGCGTTGCGTAAGCCACCAACCAACCAAACACTGCTTATGCTTACCACTTGCTAAAGGCACCTTCACGCTTACCATGTTATGCAAATGACCTCCTGCATGCATGAGGCGAATCCAAACAGGCCTTTCATTCTCGGAATCGGCCTATTGAACAGGCACTTGGTTTCTGACAAATACACTCGTGCCTGCAAATGAAAGTGCGATCCAGCAGCAGCAACAAAGAAGTAGCCTTGGGAAAGATCCGATCTTTGTTGCTGATGCTGGGAAGATGAAGACCAAGAAGAAGGGAGGGATGAAGATATCCTGGTTCCCATCAACTGGGTGCGATTTGTTTGATCAAGGGCCAGGAGGACATTGAAACACAATTAGGTGACTCGAGGGTACTGGATGAAGAGGGGGGCTTGATCTCAGTTTCTTCTGAATGGGGAGGAGGCAATCCACACGGGAGGATGAGGTGGTTTTTGGAGGTCTCCAGGGGATACGGGTATACCCTTGGAAGGAAGCATGAGTCACGGAGAAAATAAATGGGACTATTTCCTACCAATTGATACTTGCTCCCCTTGTATCCATCTATTCGAGGTATTTGCAGTGTCTGGGAGAGTAGATTGCAAGAAAATGGGAAATCGTATTATGTTCGAGATGAAATTAATCACCAAAACAGCAAAACAGCATGTGCATGTGCATAATGATGTAAGTAAACGACAATTTCAAGAAGAAAAGCAACAAACAATTTTTAACTGAACCTTGCGCAAGGAGTCAACGTATTACAGTAGTTTACAGAGCCAGTAGCATTTACGTAACTCTTCCGGGCAATTACCATACGAAAACACCTATTGTTCAATGTACTAATAGCATCACATTATATTAAAATTCGCAATGCTCCCCAGGGAATTTTCGTGAAATTGTTTCATATATTTTAATTACATAGCCTACAGATGGCGGATTAAATATATGGTGTATTCAATTGGCTCACAATACTATACCATTGTTCAGTACACAGATTTACATCTGGACACGATTTTGGGAGGTACTGTACCTGGCAATTACAGACACTCAATCGCTTTTTCTCAGACGATTTTTTTTTTCGTGTTATTTATAGGCTGACAATATCGTAATGCTCCTCGTGCCAATTACGCTTTCCTTAGTGCGTAGGGAGGATTATCGACTGATTTGGTTGCCACGACAACCCAGTTTTTGTGATTCACGGTTAACGATGACACAGTATACACAGCGGGTTAATATGTAATCGCAAATTGTCTGTCCATTTGCCCCGGTGGATAACACAACAGTGATGGTCACTTTTGTTCAAAATTCAAAGCATAGGTACCCATTTCTGAAACAATAGCTCTCTGCTCATCAGTTGACGTCCACGATGGTATATAAAATGCAATAAACTCATCCTGGCCTGATGCAACCCAACACGCTTTTTCTTCTTCTTCTCGGAATGGGCATTGCCTCCGAAAGTGGCATAACTTGCCTTCAATCCATCCTCAAGTGTAATCCGCTTAATTGCATCGCCACCATGGAATGTTAAGTGATTATCCGGATAAGTCGATTAGCCGAATTGGATACACCAGACAAGTTCCATCGTTCAGATGCACCTAACGAGATCAAAAATTAATCCTAAGTAACACCTATTTGAAATGGTCGTACTAAGGGATGCGTATCCTCCAGGATATTTTGTTTACCACGCATTGTAATGAAACTGCATAAATCATACAACACATCAAGAAGTAACCCTGTAGTTCACATCTACTTACCGTACATCCCATTTTAATGCACCCCTCTTTTCTCTAAGGGTGTCGAAGCGCACCTTTGTCGAATCCGCTCCCAACCCATATTTTTTCCCCCTGCGGATAGTTTTCGGGAGTTGTAAAGTTTTATTAGTATCGATTGGGCAGGCTTTCATCTTCCTTTTCGTGTGTAGGGAAAGTGTTAGGGGGGGGGGGAACATGGGGGGAAAGGAAAGTGAGGTTCGGAGGGGGGCACCACTGGCTGCGGATGATATCTAGAAGAGCGGCTGAGTTATTGCAGCATATTGCTGTCGTTTAGATAGTGAGAGCTAGGTAATGCAGGCCCATTACAAGCTGCAAGGAGAGGCTCGGGGGACATGTCTATTGGGGCATGGAAGGGGGGAGGACTATCGGTGGAATTGGGTTGTCTCACAATGACTCGTGCTGCCATAAAGTTGCGGGGGTGTCGCATTAGAGATGGGGCTGCATGGGGAACCCTTTTTTAAAGCAGAAAAATACGCAGATTGCACTGCTCACGTTGTATAATCGGAATGATCATCATGATAGTTCATGCTGTTCAGCGACGAACATTGCCCTCGAGTTTTATAGGCATGTAACATCTAATGTATGCACCTGAAGCAGGTGCTGCGTGGATTCAAAACATGGCTAATTTTAAATGACATTTGAAGTTTGTAAGTAATCCAAGCCAGTATTAATCATTTTTTTTTCTTCAAATCCCACGTTTTTGATCCCAGAAAAAAAATCTGAAAATTCAGACACCTTCCATCCCCCTTCCCCCTCTTGTTATTTATTCCGGGCGCATATGACGCTTGCTGGAAAATCCAGGCACAAAGTAAAGATGTCTTAGTAGAGGTTGCCATGACGACTCTGGCAGCTCGCTGTCACTTTCTTCCCCNCCCCCCCCCCCTCCTCCTTGTTTACACCTTTCCCCCGGAGTGGTGATTTAATTTGGGTCGCTCCCCGGAGTCTTCCGGAACAGAAGAGACTCCTCCTTCAAAGATGCATTGTAGCGCTGGAGGAAGTTGAAGAAGAAGAAAAAACTGCAAGAAAAAACAACAACGACACCAAACCGTTAGAGTGAACCTGATGGCCATTCTTTTGTGGGCAGTCCCCAAAACAAGGAAGATGTCGTGTCGTGTTAGTGTCTCGTTTCAAGTGCTCTCTACTTCCCCCCAGCTCGCTTTTGGGTTCTTGAAGTGTTAACTGGCCCCTTTTTGCTATAGGGTTATACTACAGAGGGTGTCAGAACTACATGAGGTCCAATCCATTTGATTCACCCTGTAGTGTTCCTAGCAAAGAAAATTAAGGCATAAAAGTTGAGTGCTGACCTACTCTAGCAAGTACTCATATTTGCATAACTGACACTTATTTTTGGGTGTATCTAGGGCGGAACGACCTAACGACATGAACGGGAAAGATCAGCTTCCCATGCCCCATCCATATTAGTCTGTAGTTCAGCGAGCCATGCTGTAATGGATATCATTGATTGAATGACAGGCAATATCGTGCGTAGGACGCTCTCAGAGAGCAACATTTATATTCGACCCTTTCACACACGATAGATGCTATAGAAGCATAGTCAACACGAATCATTGTAAAAAAAGTGTCACGTTCAGATCATTAATCAGTGTTCATATATATACCTAACTGGTCTAGATTCGCTAAACTGTGTGATCAGCAAAGAAGATATAAGAAGAAAATTCATTTCCATCAATGAATCGACGCAATTTCCGGGCTGACTTGAAGGGGTTGTTTGTCCGAGGGAGAGAGAGAGAGACTCCAATCAGACCCAGGGATCCCGAATTATCAACGGGGAACCTCCGGCCGTCGCTTTTCGACTTCCCAAATTGCTCAGCCTTGAAACGTAACTCCGGCGACCCTATCAGCTCTTAGCTTAATTCGCGTAATTGCTCCGCTCAGCTAATCAATGAGTGTGGAGGAATTCCTGGGCGAGAAAGTTAGGTGTCTGTGGGGGGGTGGCCTCACAAAAGCAGCGTCCAAAATCCATGTGATTTGCATGGGGGATGGTCTTTCTTGGAATTTCTATGTAAAATGCAGCCACCATTTAATAACTGTTTAGCACCAGCTTGAAAATCACACTGAGGAAAATCTCTGTGGGGGGAAGAGTTTCAGTGTTTTCTTTTGTTTGTATTCGTTGAGGGTATATTTGATGTAGAAAATCGATTATGTGTGCACAGCTGGGGTTTTCCTCTAGTTGCTGAACATTCCCCCCTGGTTTTTTCTGGGGGTTTAAAAAAAAGAGAAGAAGTGCGGCAGAACCTCGATGGCAAAGAAGGTTGTAAGATCCGGATGAATAGCAAAAAAGACGGCGGATTTTCCTTTTCTCCAATCACGGTCCTATTTTGCAGACGGCCAAACATGTGAAGATTGCTGCCTTGATACGTCAGCAATATCAAAAAGATACTGAAGAAATGGAGCTACTTACACGAGCCAAAAAAAAAATTCTGAGACATCTAACCCGTGATAAGAGATCCCCCTAGACGAAAACTAATTACAAATTACACCGCTCCGATGGTAATTGTCCTACCCCCCCCCCCCTTCCCCTTTTTTTAAAAACCCTCGTTCTTTCCCTGGGAACCGATGTCGGTGTGACGAGGAAGTGAATGAAGGTTGGGTATTCGAATCTCCTTTTATTAAGGTGGCAAGGACGAGGGGAAAAAGGGGATATATAGCTTAGAGGCAGACACGTGCAAGCTGTTGGTACGCAGCTTTAGGCCCTCTCGGGGTTTTACCTTTTCATTTTCCAAATTACCTCGTCACTTTGTCAACATGCCTGGATACGTGGCGAATTCTTAATTAAAGGCAGTGGGACTAGAAGAAGAAAACCGCTCATCACTTGCGATTCGTTTAGGGAATGCCTCACCCATTATGCGGCATTGCTATTATGATAATAGCCTGAATATTTCAAGAGTATTTTTACATATGTTTGGTTATCCCCTCTAATTGGTCCTCCGCATATTGTTACCGCGACGCCCGATTGGCCCGATTTCTGCGCATGCGCAATGGGGTGAATCCATCGCCTCTGGTGGGTGCGAGAAGAAACTCGTAAGGTATATAAAGTCGTGAAAAATTTAATGTGTCTTAAATGCCTTTGGCTGTATTGTAAATGGGGATGAAATGTCTGTGCTTCTTGAGCGCCGCACTCTCCATCAAATAGAACGCTTCCTTTCATGCGTGATCTTCAGGCGAAGATAAATCGCGGCCTGGCCCTGGCCCCGTCCATTGAGAAATGTGGTCAGGTCTTTGAAATACTGGCCCTCTTGCACAATGACCTCTCCTTTCCATGAATAATGAGTTAATGGCCGTTCCATCCTAGCCAAGTGCAAGTGATTAATTAGGATGATGCGTCACCATTAAAGATATGAGCACGCTCATATATTGTTGTGACATTATTTAAAATATATATATACTGTTGACGTCCCCACCCTCCATGTCACTGTATGTCACTCTGGTACTACAACCACTTGACTTGATGGCCCACCTCCATTATTTTGTCACCTGCAAAATGTGTCAGGATGAATATGAACCCTGTGCAGAGCATCCCTAGCAAGAACCTCCAAGAAGATGACACGCACCACCTCCTTCTCGGTTCTCCTTGAAGAGAAGAGGACTCTATGGGTCCATCGGGGGTCATATTGCAGCGTTGGCTCCACGCCGTCTGCTTTTCGGGGGGAGGGTTTCTCCCCTGTCCGATCGATGTTGCTTGCCAGCTTCCCAAATCCCTTTAGTGCTCTGGGGGTGGGGATATACTGTAGTACTATAAGACTATAGCTCCTCTCTCTCGTCCCAGCCTGCTGCCTGTGTGGATATAGAGTCGTGGATGGTTGGGTGGGGGGGAAGGAAAGACTTAGGAAGTCCGCCCACAGCTCCATGGCAGCTCAGAAAATAGGGGGATGGAATGGCCAAGAGTCGGATGAATTAGACCGGGTTTTCGGGACATTGTGTTGTATTTGGGTGACACCCCCGAATTCTGCAGAGGAAAGGAAAGGCTAGTGTAGGGTTCACTTTTGCATCAGACATTTTGTGGAATATTTGGGCCTAAAGTGCCACATTAATATGGCAAAAGTGAGAATGATATCCTTAAATAACAGACAACGGAAAAGAAAGCGTACATACTATTTGTAGCATTGCAGTTTTAAAAATAGCGCAATTTTGAGCTGGATGCGCATTGCTGTGGAAATTCCTGACCAAAAACCTACTTTAAACGAAACCATATATTCTGAACTCCTGACGTCAACAAGGGTCGTGGAAGCCATAACTCAAGCTGTAGGCATCCGACGAGTCATCTCCAGTTACATATGTGAGGCCTCGTGTATATACTACTCGAAAAAAGAGTAAAGAGGCGACAAAAAAATAAATCTCAGTAATTCTCAACCCATATTTCATAGTACACTATTCCGGGTGATGGCAAGAATTTGTTTGGTAAAATAATTTTTCCAAACCTACTTTTTGGGGAGGGGGAGATTCATAACCCTAAGATTTTTATCAGCGATGTGAGTAATAATTACAGCAAAAGTGATTCATATTGAAGTGTTCCCCAAGTGATGAAGAGGATGGAATATGAGAAGGGGTGGGGGCAATATTAGGAAGAGTCTGGCAAAAGTTTCTCCAGACTGTTCCCTCAGTCACCAAGACGACATGGAAGAGGGCCGCTCAAATAATGGTCCCTGGGGGAAGATGAACAGGAGGAGACAAAAGGAAAGGACAAGATGTCGCGGAAATGGGACCAAAAAAAACCTGTCGAAGAAGTGACACTCAAACTGAAGCAATATTTGAACACTTTTCCATCACTGTCTAGCAGGGACTGCATGCAAATTTTTTTTGCTCACGTTTATAGTGATTAACTCCCCTATTGTTGGCCTCATAAGCCGAGCAATGGGTGTCCTCTGCATTTGTAGATGATTTTTGTGCCTCTGATGTCAGTGGCGTCGCGCATTCCAACCACTTCCGTACGTCCCCCCCATATCAGCACTGGATAATGGAGGGCAAACAAATTGAGATTTATGGAAATGCAACCGAATCCCGGTATTAATTTCAGAGAGGAGGGTGTGGACCCCCCCTAGCAAAAAGGTTTTATGTACACGGCCGTGAAATCCTAGGCAAAGAGTGCTGGGGATATATTAAAAAAACTAGTTGGGGGGGAAAGGCCTGCGTGTGATCGCTCGGACGAGGTGGCGCTTGCCAAAGCCAAGATTTGTTTACTCGGGGAATATGAACCCATTATGAAGTGGCCATTTGTTACAAGTAATTACGCCCCGGCGTCCTGTTTATTATTCTTGGACGGAGCTAGTCCCTCGGGGTATGGTGGCTCAGCCGGACAACGCTGTTGCTCCGACTAGACTTTACTAGTGTAGCCCTAGTTTGAACTGTAAATTCTAATCAGTAGGATGCGGACAGGGTGTACCCAAAAAAACACATATCGAAACACCCTGGAAGTACTTGGCTAAAAGCGTGTCTCCCTCCCCAAGAAAATAATTATATCTGTGAAGACGCACTTGGCCACATCAATCTGAGTTAGGTTGTAGAGTGCGTAAGAGTGGGGATTGATTATAGGAGGCCAAAAGACTAGGGGAAAGGGCGGCACACGAAAATTGCCTTCTCGCCTTCATCCTAATGACCCTGGCCATTTTCACAGATGCTTCCCTCCAGCAACCTTCCCCTCCATGTTGTGTCGGGTCCAGCGAGCAGGTCAAAGCTCTGAACCTGGGGAGGTCATACCCATTTTTAGGATCCGCATTTTATGTTGGCCTAAGTGCATAAAAGACCAAAAAATTACGACCAAAAACTAGCAGGCTCTCCACTATTATGAAAGCATTAAAATTTATGATGTTTATGCATATATCAGCAGTCCATTCATTACTTCGCGTACATTCAAGTTAACGCGTGACAGTGCGTCAAGTATTCCATAGGACATTAGCCTAAGTAGGGTTTTTAACCGCCACAAATCACGACTACTACTCTGGCTTCGTGACTGCTGACACTTGCCCCCAGAGCATACGTGTCACTGGGCCATGTTTTTAACTTTCATTTGTCCTCTCGACCCATACACAGGTCATACACAACATTATTAAAAGACATATTGCGGGCTGGTGCTGTACAGTACAAACATCAGCACTCTAGCAAGGAAAATGAAGACTGTCACCTTTCTACTGATTGTTGCAGTTGTCATAATCATTTATTTTTGAGGTCATAACTTGTGCCGACATTTAAAATTTTATATGGTCTCATGATTTTATTACGTGCGTTCGTCATCCACGCGTCATTTGTCGTGCCTAGGGAAAAGTCAAAACCCCATGTCGCAGCTGATGCTTGAGGATCGTAACTACCGCATCGGGTATAGACCATGGAGAGTCGTCGAGTCGGAACATGGCAGCCCCCCCATCTTCATGCATCTGCGTCAGGTTGTGTGTGACCCTGCCTCAAAGTACTCAGCTGCTGACAGTTCTAAGTCAGATAAACATGGAGCCAACTTGGCTGCTATAGGGCGTGATCCAGGGAGACGATGGAAGTGTCGTAGGCCGTGTCCGCTTGTTGCTCGTCTGCCGGAATTGTTACGGAACACCCTGTAGATGGAAAATACTGGAAGTGCAGCACATGCACTTTATGAGCAATAAACTTATAGAGAGAGAAAACTGCAATCCTATATGAAAATGTTATTTTATGTACCGTACTTCATGGAGCTGACAGCTTGGATGACTCGGCCTGTTGCTATTTAGTTCAGTAGTGTCATCTGCGCTGGTTTATTTATGGCTTCAGAAAAAGAAAAAACAGTTTGGAGGCAACGCTCCGAAAGTTAGGCGTCGGCTCGTTTCCTATTCAAAGCCATTGCCTCAGAGTCAACAATAGAACCGCATTTACATAACTTTATGACAATCAGGAGTCTGGGCGTGATGAATGGATCCCATTGGCCAAATGGCCTCTGTCGTCCCTTTTCTGTCACAGAACCGGATTAAAATGCATGGGCATATCGGAATGGGGTCCATGGGGGGTCGGATAAGAAAACAAGGTTGTGAGGTCTACATGTCGTACACTCGTTTTTTTTTCTTCTTCTCTCCCGAACCCTCTTCTGGATGCCAAGTCGTCCGTCGTATAGGTTGACATCCGCACGTGTCTTGCCAAAGAGTGTCGCCTTTTTGGCCCCATCCCTTCCTGCGCGCTGTCTCGATTCATTTGTCATGTCTTAAGTTTTTTTTTTTTCTTGCGGTTCCTCCGACATGAGAGGACAAGTAGTTGAAAACGACATGGCACGCAATGCACACCTTGCACGTGCGTACAGTACGTCAATGGCCGTCCGAAAAAAAGAGAGAGACGCTCTCTCTCATCTGCCACACTTCCTGATCTCTGTTGCCAATTAATGGGAGGGCTTCTGTTTGTGTTGGAAAAGAGAGTGTACCCAAAATAGTCCGGGTTGGGCAAACACTGCCGGGGTGGCGGATACAGCCAGGGCTTCAAGAGATTGTTTGATAAAACCGGGTTCAAACTGGCGTCGTTGTCTTTGGGTCGTTGGGACCAAAATAAGATATTTATATCAATATTTTCATATATGCACCTACTGTATCAGCACGTACGTCCTGCTATTGAGACTTTAGGAAGAAAAAAAAACGATGATTGATATCAATATTTTAGATGTACAGTACTTTAAATCAAAGAACGATATGACGTCACACCAGCCCTGTTTTTCTGAGCATGCGCAGTAGTATGCTTGCAGAGCGATTCGGGGACATGATTGAAGGGAAGAGCCGGGTGGAGGCGGGGCTGAACGTGACGTCATATTGTTCTTTGGTTTAACGGATTATATAGACTACACCAAATATCCATATTTTCATTATATGTAACAAAATAAATATCAGTATATTCATTGTATGTAACAAATATCATTATTTTTCATACATAATAAATATCGATATTTTCATACATATACTAAATATTGATATTTTCAGACAATAAATATTGATATTTTCAGACATAATAAATATCGATATTTTTAGAAATCATATATCGATATTTTTATGCTTGTAACAAATATCGATGTTTTCGGATATGCAGCGAATATCGATATTTTCAGATCTATGTCGACATTTTCAGTTATACACCAATCAGCGCGTCATGTCTTTGTCGTTGGTGTTTTCTAACCGCAACGACGCACGTATGAACCCAGGCGAATCCTGTTTGTCTGGACTGTCCTCCCAATTTGTCTCTCGCTTGGTGGGGGTCGCGTGTACGACATCCATGGAGGTTATATGTGCGAATCAAATGGAGGGATTCAACCCTCCGGTTCGTCTTATTGGCCCCGTTTCCTCTCTCTGAGTCCCCCTCTTCTCAGGTCCCCCATCGTCCTCTTTTCGGTGCCGGAGAGAAGATTCCCTGTACAAAATCCGATAATGATATTTTTCCTGTAGTTGCCGTCCAAGGTTTCCGCCAGCAAGGGGAAGAATGACTCATCAATTTGATTCTTCAGATCGGATAGGACAGGTTCTAGGTTCCTTAATGCCAAGCCATCCGGATCAAACGACGCTCTTTTGGAACAATCCAAGATCAATTGGAAGTGAATAATTAACAATTTGTGCTTAATATCAGTCTGGCAGTAAATTATTGCTGGAATATTTTTGTATGTTCACTTAATTTTCTTACACTATTTCCATTCTAACCAAGAGTAATTAGCACTCCATTACCCGGATTGACATGCTGGTTGCGATCATTCCCCCTGGATACGCGGATTGACTTCTAAGCGCATTTACAAGGCCTCTTATTGCTTCTCCAGCATTAAATTTTAGGTCGCATTATTCGAGGGGAGAGAGATCCGGTCCCGGTTGTCATTATACCATTTTCTCTCCCGCTATAATACAATCGGTGGATAAAAACAAAACATTATTACCATACCCAGGGATTTGAAGCTGTGATCCTGTTTCATAGGAGCTAAACATCTGTTTCTGGGAAAGAAGGAGGCTTAGTCAGGCGTTGTCCATAAGCGGATTTGAGGTGATGGGGGAGAGACTTTGCTGCACAAACCCCTGTAATGGGATAAGTGCACGTAAAAAAAAATCAGAGGTCTTTTTGCCTCGACATGTTGTCGGTCAACCATTACTTGGCTCTAGGAAAAACGTGCTGATATTTCAAATTCCATACGGAAACCTGCAATTAAACCCTTCAGAGGAAATAATGGCGTCGAAATGGGGGATCTTTTCTCTGGTTCGCTCAAAATGATGATGGGGGATGGGAATGAGGGGGGTCCTTTTCAAAACCCACCCTCGTCATTTGCATTCGCAATATTCGTTTTTTGGTATGGGGTGATGTGAGGAGGTTTGTCTCTCTAATTCGGGGAGGGAAGTGGGGCTGGTTCCTTTTCACGGATTATTATGACGAATTCAGGTCGGGTGTGAAAAAGGGCTCTTACAAATGGCACTCAACTCCTGTAAATTCCGGCAATGAACGTTATTGTGGCTTTGCCACCAGCAAATATAACTGTTCGGCATTTAAAAATTCAGAAGTGCATATCGGGTTGAACGGACAGGTTTCATCATGTAGCAAAGGGCACTTTGTACTTTTGTAACTCCAACTGCTAATGACATTCCGCATCATCGCCTGTAATATCTCCGGGGCTTGGGACTCACCGGCGTCCCAAAAAATAGGGGGTGTACGGGACACTGCGACAGACAGTTTCTCCGAACCGCGCGCGGATCATCAATCACTACCGGTCGACACAAAAAGGCATTTCCCCCACATTTTTTGGCCAACTTTGTTCCTAACGACATGTGCAAATTTGCACAGGCAGACCCCCTTCCTTCATATTGGTAGACTTTTTTGTGTGTGATGTGTGCGGAACATCGGCGGAGAAATGTCTATTTAATCAAACGCCCAGCGAGTGTGTGCCTCTGGAGAAGTCCTGGGGTATATATGGTGATTTCAGGGGCGGCACGTGGAGAAACCTTCCAGTTCTAAATTCAACTCGGAAGGAAACATTTTCTGCTGACAAAGGGATTTTGACCACTTCCTCTCAAACAGTCAGCCGAATTTCAATAGTTCATGTGTCCAGCCACGGGTGGGAAATCTATGATCCGAACAGATATTATCAAAAAAAAAAACCAGAAGGGGAGGGGATTTACTTCCCGTGCTGCTTGGTGAGATAAGGTGAAGTCTTTTAACCGCGGTAGTTTTTTTTGTACCATACCTTATACCCCTTGGTGGCAACGACTATTTTTAAAAGGCACGAGTTCGGGTGTGGATCTGATAAGGTCCTTGTCATGGACAGGTCAGGAAGCTGCAGGGAGTCGCCGAATTTGCTTACGGAGGTGATATCAGAAGAGGTAAAGAACCGGACGAATTATATTTACAATTGAGCTCAAAAACACCCACGAATATCGATATGTATCGATAAGGCAGGGCGTTCACCCATGAATATCGATATATCGTGGGATATTTGAACATAATGTTATATAGCATTATTTTTCTGGCTCTTCAGCACCACCTACGGCGTACAGAGTCTAATTTTTTTTATCTCCTTCAGCTTCCTTCCAGCTCGAGGCGGTCCTCCAGACCAAATCTCTTCCTCACGACGACGGATCCCAAAATGCAAAATAATTGGTCGGCAACGTGGCAGGGTGTGACGAAAGGAATAGTTTGGTTAGTTTATTCCCAGCTGAGAGTGGTGCACACGTGGGCTATCTTTAGAAGGAAGGAACGGGCACCCCCCTCCCCCCCTACCAAAAACTTTCAGAGCTTTAGAATAAGGGGTGGGGGCGATGTTGTAGTCGAGGTTTGGAAGCTGCATCAGGAGCATGGGGCTAGACTTTGCTGCCGGATAATTTCCCCCCCTCCACCTCTGCTATACATGGAAAACTGTTAGTGTTGATGGGAGGGTGGACTCAGACCTTGTCACCCCTGAGGCTGGATTTGCGGATGGGATTTGCGGTGGTGTCGTTTCGTCTGATTGCGGCTCGTTTCACAGCGCGGAACGTGTCGTCCGGACCAAAGTGCGAACCCTAGTATATATATTTTTTTGTGTGTGTGTATCTAGGGGTGTTTGACGTTATGGCGTGTATCCGTGCGGTCAGGTCGGAGGGATCCGCCGATGATCTTCGGAAGACTGCGACTGGAGCCACCAAATCGCAGAAGAATATCATACAGGTAGATCAACAACTTTAGAAAGAAAAAAATATTGTTGAAATACTGAATATAATTGCAGCATTACATGTTGTACGTACTTAATGTTTGCTGACTGACACGTGCGAGGAAAAAGAGACCGGGAAATAGATTGAGGAACCTTTTTTTTCAGAGGGGGCTTGTACAAAAACAGCGAAAGGAAATAGGTTGGGGGTCAATGGTGCAGACGTTTTCTTTTGGCTTTGGAGAAACTGCGAGGGTTATATTTTCAGAGGGGTTTTGAGAACTAAAGAAGCTTTTTTACCTTCCGTGGTTTAATTTGCTTGATGTGTGGTCGTTTCAGGTGGTTTTGTTAGCCAAAAAAAAGACTGCATTTGCCTAAATCCGGATGGTTCTATATACAAGTCAAAGAGATGTTTTCCTCTTGTATGTACTGCTCTGGGGAAAAAACATCTGAAGACTCAAAGCTGCTTCTTGGCTCTTCGCCTGTTTTCAGACACTCTTTATGGCGGTTTTAAGGGTGATGAAAAGGTATGGCGACAATTTGCGCAATTTGTAGGTCTCATCGACCATGGAACCTGATCTGCGTCGTTATGCTCCTATTCCACTGTACCCCCCAACTGCGTAATGAAAACAGCGTTTCGAAATCGACAATGGAGTACCATACCGTATTACACATACTTGATCACTCAGGGACAATGGTGGAGGGATGGGGAGGGGGTGTAATTGGAGTCATTTGTCCGACCATTCGCAACGTGGTCAATACTCCCAGGAAAATACCGGCCAAAATAATATTGATAAATTGCACGTATTCGGTTACTATCGGCTATTAAACAAGCCCGTATTGGTTCTCCTATACCTCCTGTGACTAATGGCAAAACTAACATCAATATCCGCGCATGCAAATTACTTCATATGACCTCATAAATCAATTGATAGCCACCAAAAATGGACACGTTCCCAATAAGTCGATACTTCCCCGGTTATTTCCACGTGATGAAACATACTGCGATGAAAGACAAGGCTATTAATCAGATTTTTAAAAACTCCGGTAATAATCGGTAATGTAACGTGTAATTTTAGGGCTGATCTTTCCTACGCGACGACGTGGTGGGTGGCGCGGGGGGAAGTTCAGAGAGCGCAACGAACGTTATTGTGGCTTTTCCACGGCAAGAAGTTACTCTTGTGCTTTTCAGAGTTTTTTTAACGTTGCGTTTACGCTATAGAGGTTACATGGTAATCAGTTATGATTACCAGAGTATGTAGGTGGGCTCCTTCTTTCGTGTTTAAGGAGCATGGCAGGGGTCTAAGGAGGAATATCTTCATACTTCTTCCTTAGAGGTTTATGGAGCTGGCAGGGAGTCCCCTTTTGTTGGCGACAGATGCTCAGCATGCAACCCAGAAGAGATTTACTGGAGCCTTCCTCCCCCGTAGCTTATTACACATTTTGAACCGCCATGGCCAATTAGGACGAATTTAGTTTACGGTGCAGTATTGACACGTGGAGATATCCTCATGGCAGACCTCCGTTTTTTTTTTTTTTAAAGGACCACATTCTCCGCAGGTTGGAGCTTTTTTTGGGGGGTGTGATGGCTGGAAGAGGGAAGGGATAGCCTGGAATTTTTCCCGGGCGGCAGGTCAAATGGATCGTAAAGTCAGCTCAGTGCCTTGAGATCAGAGGCAATCTCCAGTCGGTTATCGGAATAGGGAAGGACCCCAAGGGTTTGGCAGTCAGCTTGGCGCAAACTGGAGTCTATGGGCGGCCCTGTGGTCCGAAGCCTTTATGGCCCGTTGCAAAGGGTGGGCCATTTCGGCGATATTTTCCAATCGGAGCTCCTTTGATGAGATTAAGGCCGCGGCCGTCTCCGGACCGACTTGAATCGGAATTGAGGCCCAGGACTCTTAAAAGGCATCGTTTCCTCGCTCCAGAAACGACACTCGTTTAGTCCAGGAAACTTCCCAATGTATAGGTTTTAAAAAATCGGCATTTTAACAAAACGAGCTCATAATTTAGAACGGACTTGTTCCGGGAGTTAAAAAAGTAACAAAAAATCAGAGCAACCGTACCTCTCAAAACCGCGGTCCTGGAAACTACAGGGGGGTGACAGAACTCTGTCGTCATCTGCTCCCGCGAGCCTCTTCTGACTGACAGATCAAGGAAGTAATTTGCACGTTTATTAGTTTATTTTCTGAGAAGAGACGAGGAGGAATAAGTTAGGTGAAGGGGAGATGGTGTACACTCCCTTATACTCTCCTCCGAGAGGGGGAAGTTCCTCTCTCTAGTAGATGGCGGACCAAGAACTCGATAACGAGGCCAATCACATCCAGTGTCAAGGGCTCGTCTGGGTGCGGATTCATGGGGGGGACATTTCTGGCTTTACGACGTGGTTTAACGCAAATGTTTGGCACTGCATACGTAAATGCTCGTTCGAAAATCCGGATTGCAAATAACCAGGAAGGAAATGTCAAAAGGGAGGGAAATGGGCTATGTTATTGCAAAATGTTTTATTTTAATACCTCCGCTGGATAGAATCACCCTGTACGTGATCAAACAACATTATTTTAGAGCTACCAGCACTTACTTTGTTTTTAAAAAGGTGCGTGACTGTACAGTGTACATGCATTATCGACTATTAGATGTAGGAAAGCTTATTAGCGAAGGTTAATTTGACAACAATTGGGACCACTGTTGTGATACACTGGTTCCTTGTGTCCTTTGCGTGCAACTTAACCTTTGGTGATAAACTTGAAGGAACGGTGTACGTCTCAAGAAAAGTGTGTTTCAGATAACACTGAATTGCGAACATTTTTCAGCCCACATGCAACCAACAGCATGCAATTGCAATTTTTTTTTAAATATGGAAGTGAGGCGATGGAAGTGTCTTTTTTCTGCAAGGTTGTAATTAACTTCACATTAATAAAATGAAATTTTAAAGAGTGAGTCAGCATCTCACACATCGTTATAAGAAAAGGTCTTTTTGGCGCTGAATAAAAACGTGTCTTAGTCACTTGGATGTCGCCCACACGACAGCGGCTGGATGATGTTACGCCCCCTTTGGGTCGTTGGCTCAAAATTACGTGTCTGGGAGTTTACGCTGGCTTCAAACCCAGAGACCCGGGTAGGTTCTGGCACATGGTCACCATCATCACCTTCCGATTTGGAAACTGTTCCGATCTTCTTCTCCCCCACTGTCTTTTTCGAAGGGGCAAAGGCCTAGAGACCTTCGAGGTGAAGCTAAATATAATGCAGCTTTTTTGGCTTGTAATGTCACAAGGAGAATTGACACAGTAACCCTACCTTTGTTTGTTTCTTAAGCACTGTTTTTTTTTCGATTCCTAGATATAACAGAGATAACGCGCCAAGAGGTCATACGTGACGTGCCAGGTATTTTGAAATTTAACTCTGCCCTTTTTTTGTTATCTGTGGATATGGATGTGGCATGTTTATTTACAGAAATTTGATGTTATTATTACTCCCATTATAGAAATATTTTCAAATGCTTTACACATATCAGACTAACCGTGGGCATAAACTGTGAGTATGTTCTATGCATATAACCGGAGTATGCGATAATCCGAATTTCTGTGCTGGAGGCGAGAGTGTATAACAAATGGACCGAAAATGGATGGTGGATTTGCCCCACTTCCAGCAGCCCTGATTTCCAGACACTGGCAACCGAGCATTACGAAAGTAAATCAGCAGGAAAAGCAGGAAATATGACAGTGACTTTGTTCACTACATGAAAAAAGTGCGTCTTTGAGTCTCACCCTAACGGAGGTCTATGATTAACGCCTTCTTTTTAGAGGGGGGTTGCTTGATTCATAGACTGGCAACCCTCGTGCTATTTGAGGGTTATAGGAAGGGAGGGAAGACTGCGCAAAAAAAAAATCCAATTCCCCCGGATTTGAAGGTGGAGCCATGTGTCAAGTGAGCTAAGGAGCTCCAAAGTCTTCTCGCAGACTCTTTATTGGCAGGTAGGATTGTCCGGAGAGCCACCTTTCCTTAAATTAAACTTGTGTTGGTCCTGAAATGGTATGAATCGCTCTGGAGCGGCTGTGACTGGGAAGCGGATTTTATCCAGTCGAATTTTGTCCACCTTGTGAGCTCATCTTCACATCAAAAGTTGGACAGCAAAGTGAAAAGTTCGTATTAGCAAACTTTTTACTCACCCTGCCAATATGTGTTTCGGGAAATGCCTCTTGCAGTGTGTGTCCCCCCTCCCCTTTTTTCGGAGAGAAGAAGCGCGTGTGTCCCAT
This sequence comes from Catajapyx aquilonaris, assembly GCA_000934665.2. Lineage (NCBI taxonomy): Eukaryota > Metazoa > Arthropoda > Diplura > Dicellurata > Japygidae > Catajapyx > Catajapyx aquilonaris. Next base: position 106,425 of record KZ538018.1, read on the forward strand.
GTCAGCCTTGTAATAATATGTAAATTACCCCCCATTGGCCACGTGGGGTTTGATGGGGGAATTCGCAACCTATGGGCTCCAACTTTGCGATGAAAAGCTCGGTAGCAGGAAGAGCCGGCTCCCGAAAAAAGTGGGAAGCAAAAATTGCATATGTTTTCACAACACGCTGGTGTTGGCCATTATTTTTGACGTATCGCATTACTCCGGACTTGAAACTACTCGAGTTAATATCTTCCGGTGTTTTTGTGGGGGTTTTCTGGCCTTCACACACAAAAAAATGTAGGGCCCGGGTGTGAATCATGAATTTAAGGCATATAGAGGGGGGCTACCCTTACAACATGTGCTCACATCTGTGGAGGAATCTTCTCTTAGCGTAAATATTAGAAGTGAGCCACTCAAAGGGAGGTCACATGAGTGTTTACAACAAACGATTAATGTCTGAACTGGAATTGGGCAGTCATGAGGTATGTTCTGGTGTCGACTTTAATTCTCATTAACTCTGGAAGGATTTGCGCTAATGTGTAGAATCTCTTTGCATCATTAATGTACTGCTTCTTCAAGTGATGTTATTATAAGGAGCGTAAGATGACAGGGCTGTGTTTTGCCTCCAACTTTCTACTGTACCAAAGTGTTTCCTCCCGCCCTCTACCACCTAATTAAGCTAATATATTAAGCGAACGAGAATTTCATTAACGCGTCTGGGCCCATTATTTTTTATATTTTTTTAGCTAGAGGCAAAATTTTGGCTCCTCCACCACATGGCCCTCTCCGAAATCTAACTGTACCAAGGACAAAACGCCCTGGCTCATTCCCAAAATCCTCGATGGGTAAGCCCCTCAAAATGATTCTTTCTTGCCAGGCCATCGCCCCTGGGCCTTTCCTATGTAAATATACCAACAATATTCCCCTGGAGGACGTCACGCCGTGTTATAAAGATGAAAACTCTGCCGATAAATTATAAGGGACAAGCGCTAATAGTGTATCTCACACGACTTAATCAATGAGTCGGGGGACTGTTAATCACCTGTTTTTTTTTAATGATGTGATTCAGGGAGCCGCACTCTCCAGGTGAAATTTTTTCGCCTGTGGGTGTGTATATCACTTTGGAAGCTCAACCCTCCGATAATTTGCATGGGAAGTGGCTCGGAAGTTGGGAAGTCGGGTCCGGGTGCGTGGATTTATCTCGAAATGTCAGGAACAAAAAAGGAGAGCAAGTCTGATGGGGAAATGGCGTGCTCACCGCCATTGGGTCTGGCAATGTATCACTCGCGACGCGGCTCGAATAACTCATTGACTTCTTAAAGGACTGCCGGTGAAAATGCCGACGGGGTCATTTAATGTGGAAGGAGGGGTGTCCCCCAAACATTTTTCACCACGTGCCGAAAGGTATGAAGAGGGAGAGAGGATTAATCCATGGAGCTTGATTATAGGGTTGAGACGAAGGTTGATATTAATTTTAAACGTTGCTCTTCCTTGTAGCTCTTGGTTAAGAGAAAACGATTATATGGACTACAAACTGTCTCATATGTACTATAAAAGATAATGAGGTCCTAGCATTGGTCTGAGATTTGGGTAATTTGTACACGAATAGCTCAATTCCACAACTTTTCAGCACCAAAATGTCATTATCGCATGTTTAAAAATGGCGGGTAAAAAGGGGGCGTGGCCTAGGGGCGCATTCCGACCCATGCCTAACCACAGTGACGTCAGCAGACAGGTGCACCTACTTTACTTGGCTGTCATTCCATTCCGTTGGTATAGGGTCGCCAACAAAGCAAAGAAAACAAACAAACAAAGCAGCCATCTGCCTCTGCACCGATCGGTTTAGCCACAGTGACGTCAGAGGGCAATACGATACCGTATAATTAATATAATTTTAAATCGATCATAGTTCGAAAATTAATACTTATATCTTCAAACGAAAAAAACACTAGAATTCATTTTAAAATCATGACGATTTCTTTTACATAGGTTTACAGAATGTATAATAGGCTACAACCCATTGTTGCACATTATGCACACCCTGTACAGTGCTGTGATTCAGAAAGTGCACTTTCCTCGCATGTGTGTGTCGTACTCCAGCCTCAGTGCTTCCATGAGTATAAGCAAACACCACGATACGTTTGCACAAGTTGGCACATCGTACGCACTTTATTTGCATTGCTGTCCAACCTTTCTGCCACAAGTCTTTTGCACTAATTTGCTCAGCGGCCATTTGTGTATTGGACATTAACAGTACTTGGAAAACGACGAATTTGTGAAGCAAAATGTTACAATTTTTAAAACATAAATTATAGCATATGCATGTTGTTGCCTGTTGGCCAATATTGCACAATTGTGTTTTTAAAGCTGAAATCACATTTTTGTTACTACATTTGAGCCGCATTTTGGACCCTGTAAACGCCATGCTACCTGCTGGGCTCCAGGGGACATGATCTTCCAGCATCCCCCCCTCTTGTTGCTTTTTTTTTGTTCTCCAGAAAATAAAGCCAGATTACATTTCTCCAGCGGAAGGAAAAGCCGTGTTTTTGGGGTCCCGGTTGTATAACGCCTGGGGTGCACTTTGTTGCCATGGTCCAATCCCAGAAAGCCCTGGCAATTTTCTGCCGCCCTGTTTTGTCTCATATGTACGAGACCCCTGGAGTTATTTTCCGCCCCAGTTTGCGCCACATGTCCACACGACCCATTTGCAAGCTGGGGCGTCAATATTCATTTTAAAAGTGACAATTGGCACCCTGCTGGGACTCCAAAAAGGGGGGGAGTTGAAGCATGCGTGGATATAATACGTGATTCTTAATTTTTGAATCGTGTTTTTTTTTCGATTAGGAAGAATCGATTTTGAAGCGTACCAAAAAAATAGGGGTTGAGATTTTGTCGCGCACAATCAGTTTGATGGGGGGTGCTTGTCAAATGCCTCGTAAGGTGGAGGTGACGGATGTCATGTGAGACGTACGGGTCGGGAAAATAAAATTGAAAAGAATGAAAGGTAAAAAAAAAAAAAAGATGGATGGAGTTGGATGCGGTACTGACATGTTTTTTTATACATATTCTGCACAGGAATAGCGCCAGTGAGCTCAAGCACACTTGATTGGATGGTCCGATCAATCCTGCCAAACTCTAATGTATTTTTAACCCCTTTGGCACTGACGCAATTAAGATATGATGTATGTACCCATTTCTCAAAAGCAAATCTCTGAATAATAATTATGCGTGGTATATCATGTAACTGCATTGTTGACTTTTTGAATGTAAAATATGTGGCTAACCTAACTCAATTTCGACCAGGTCTTCACATATTGCGACTCATGTTATTATTGTATTGCAGGGGAATTCACTTACTCATCATGTACCGTATGTTATGTTTCATAAGTTGATTGTGAAGGCCATTAGACACATTTGTCAACCGAATGGTTTTGTGGCCGGTCTACCCCCTCGATCCCATCCATTATTACATTACCAGAGGTCATTATAGTGTCAGCCCTCATCGGCTGCAATATTATATATTGGAAGGGAAGATCCCCCCTCTCTTTAATAATTTCATTGTTGTCAAGGGCGTCATACTGAGCGTCATTGAAAGCATTAAACTCATTGTTTTCTGTTCTTGTTCCTTTCCAGATATACACTGATTGGGCCAATCATTACCTGGAGAAGGCTCGTTGTAAGCGCCACATCCAGGATTTGCAAGCTGACGTCACAGACGGAGTTCTGCTGGCCGATCTCATCGAAGCCGTCAGTAAGTACTCATCATCGCTTACAGAATAATTAGAGTAATTAGACGGAGGGGTAGTTGTACAAGTACAGGCCGCTGATGGACGCAGGCGGTTCTCTCTGTGTACGTGCAGGTTTTCTCGAGCTGACACCATTTGCACTGCCATCTACCGGAGCGGACCATATAACTTTTGCAAACTGGTCCATCGCGTCATTCCCACCAATTAAATAAGCTGCGGCCACAGAACACACTTCGCTCCTGCTACAAACGAACCTAAATTGCAAAATCGCGTGGACTTTCTCCATCAGCACAAAAGTCCCATCCGGAATTTGAATCAGCCAGCGATTATGAAGTGATCCCCCCACCCTTTTCCACTCATGTGATCCACTCAACCCGGAACAAAACCGCTGGGTGAAATGCATGTGGGGAGAAATAGAGAGGGGTGTGGAGGACCTTCCCCAAAACTGGGATGCCTGGGATTCCTCTCGTGGTTTCACCTTATTGATTGTCATCCCCCAACGCAATGGATTGAGGACAAGACAGCCCTGGACACAAATGAAGTTGGAGTAGATACAGTCACATTTACTGTTGTTTGAAGGGAAGCCTCCCCCCTCCCCCTTTCAAAATGGCCTGCTTTTGTGAAGCAGAATTGCAGCACAGGGAGACATTTCAATTTTACTAATCACTTTTCATATCAGACGTGCATTGTATTTTCCACCACAGATACTATGGGTGCATGTAAATTATATTCATCGCTTGCAGGATACGTGCCCAGGGCATCGTAGTGGGGAAACTTTTGGGATTGTCATCGCCGGAAGTGTCATCCGATATTAGGGTGGGGCTTTACTCTACAAGGTTGTAAGCGACAAACTTGTCATAAACGAGGCGTTTAGTAGGGGGTTTTACTGCGAAAAGGCGACAGAGGATATTCCTAGCCCAGGTTCTTAGGTTCTTCCTGTGTGGTTCAAACGATTTTAGGCCGGATAACCCAAAGTATATGTATACAGGATTCTGCATTGCTTAAGTACAAGTCGACAGGGTTCCGAGTTACGTACGAGTTGCGTACGAGTTACGTAAGTCGGGAACTTCCTTTATCCCACATCTCAATACCTTTCTCCAAATGGGTCTCATTATAAGTAGGATTATAACAGGTGCTGTAACTTTGCAATTAAAAACCGACCTGAATTAAACCCCGATTTATCCAGCAGCTTTAATTGTCAGATTCGCACCACTCCAGGTTTCCAAAGCAATCCCTTTTTCACAGTCCCGGGCCTTCAAAATTTTGTTTGACTTCTCCTCATCCACATGACAGTTTAATCCTTTGGTTCTTTGACTCGAGCCCCGTGGACCTCAAGCCCACCCGTTTAATTTCGGGCTTCCAACAGGGTCCCTCGTTCACACTTCTGATTTAACTTCAAATCCTTCCTCCAACACCCAACCCCTCTGAAAATTCAAACTCGGTCTTCACGGTCTAACTCACTCTGGCACTCTCTTAAGCCCTTACTTGATCCTTCTGCTATAGCAAAACCTTCCGCACTGATTATCAATAATGCACGTGCGATGATTTCGGACCTAAAGTACTCCGAGTGCCTTCGAGATTTACTGAAGGAATTTTGATGCAATATTAATTTTTCTTAAACTTCCTGTTTTTGTCTATGTGTACGGGGTAAAGGCACGTGCACTGTTCCATAATTCTTAAGACTACAAATCTCCTTCCCCCCTTTTTTATGGAGAATTGTCTCTTGAGGAATGCGAGCAGCAGGGTCCTTATTCGGCCAGAAGGCACAAGCGCCATGGGGGGAGAGAAAGGGAAAGGAAAATTAGCTGGCTGGATCCGACTTCCAGATTTATTTGGGTAACTAATGAAGTTTACCCCCCGATAGTCAGTTGTAGTCTGAAGGGTAGGGCTGCTGCTGGATATATAGGGGAGCACACAGACTAGGAGGCATAAATTTATCAGAAGTGTGTTCACTGTGCATAATTGAGGCCTGAATGCACAGGTGAATGCCCAGGAGCTTGATTAATTATTAATAAAAGACTGCGTGGTCTCAAGATATTGTGTTGACCACTCCCAGTCCTGCCTGCCTTTCCCCCCCCCCCCTCATCTGGAGCAGAGTTATATAAATAAACTAGGGGGCACTGTATTATAGATACATATCAAGCTTATCTGGATCAAGCGGAGTGTGCACTGTTGAAATTTCAGGTGTGAGTTTTAATTATTGCACATTCGGCCACTCTCTGTAGCCCTTAGGCGAACTGTGAGCAGGTTTAGTCCTTAGTAAGAATTAAATTCATGCTGCGACTGTACTTTATTAGTGTACATAATAGTGTATTAGGCCTACCAAATATTTACAGCTTGTTTAAGTACGGCTGTGGAATATTTCGTGTCATTACACATGCAGTAGTGAAATAATAAAAAAAACATTAAAATTTTGTGTGGCAGCAGAGGCGGATGATCATTCAGCAGCAGGCCAGTAGCACTCAACAGAAGTGTATAATTATGAGTCTATTATAGGGCTCTTAAATTCCTTGTATACAGTACTTGTAACGAGAGCTCTTCCTGAGAAAAAGGGAGGCTCATGGCGCATGTGTTAGCATGAGGATTCAGCATGCATCAACATGATGTTAAGAATTCACCCATGGATGTTTGTTATCACATCCCATTTTCCGCAAAGTTCAGTTACAAAATTTAGGATGACTTATATCCAAAGATAACGTGACATACCAGAAATAAGTTGTGCTTTGTTTGAATCGCGTTGACAACGTCGTACAATTTTCAAGGTTATAGGCTCCGTCAATGGCCTTCTTTTTCTTGGTACTCTATAGTATAATTTTTTAATTGCATGATGCTCTTTCATTAGATTCTGAGAAACGCAGTGCAATCATCGCTCCATAACTGCGCACATGCAGATGCGTGATCTTGTCTGGGTCAGTCACCAGTATTAAATTCGCGATTACTGCTGATGATAAGGATATTGCTCTCTATAAAAACCACCATCCATCCGACTTACGAATATGATGAAACATTGTAAAAACCCAGTGCCCTTCAAAAAAATAACAGCTGCCAAAGATGCAGTACATTGTGGCAAAACCACAGATAGAAATGATAATAAACAGGCCCGCCTTAAGCAAATTCCATGGAACAGACTTCCAGTGTAGTTGTATATAGGAGTAACAAAAGTGACGATTTATTGTGACAGTGTCGTTACTATATTTAACTGGCTTTAACCACAGCTTTATATACAGTGTGTTTCGTACAGTCTTATTATCGAAGCTACTGAAGCTACTGATACAAAATAACATATATGCATAAGATGTGATATAATTAATCACAGAAGGATGTTTCATGTACCGGTATTAATAAAGAAGAGCTAATAGAGCTGTAAGCTTATCTTCACCATATTTAACATGCTTTCAGCCCACTGTATATCGCTCTATCTTCACCATCAGTAGAGTCCTGCCCTCATCGATGATCTTTCAAGAATATGACAAAGACCTTAAGCCCAAACCTTAAGAGGGCAATGAGAACCCATCGGTCCGTGTTTGTGGGCCGGAGGAGGTAATTAATTAACGCCTATTGATTAGCACCAGACCCAAGTCTTGACAAGCAGACCATCAATCACAGTCAAAGGCTAGTATCAGTGACAGCCAGAAGAGGGAGACCCAATTTTGACAAAAAAAGAGAGACGCCTTTTTAGCCCTGATATTTAGAAATTGCTGTACATGAAACAAGTGTTGGGAAGCGCTGGAAACAATGTAACAAGCCATGAATTTTTTACTGTGTACCACACAGTGTGTGAAACGACTCAACGAGTCGAGGGTAGCATAGAAAATAATTTAATCCTGTGAATAGCAAAGAAGGATGTTTTTAAATCCTTGTACTCAGGTAATAAATCGCACTAGAAAGTGCTTAGAGAACATAAACAATCAATCTTGTTGATGTAGACCTCCCTGTTTTTAAATGGTGCCCCATTTTTCTTTCTTTTTTTCTCCATTCTAGCCAACCAGAAAGTGCCTGACATCAATAGGAAGCCCAAAAGCTCATCCCAGATGGTAAGTAAAAAATTTATATATGCATGCCCCTCCTCCCCTATTCAGAAGACTTAATGCTATTAATTACAACTCCACAGGCGCAAAGTAACATTATTTTTTTCACACTCACGCCCTTTGGGGGCCAACCAATTATTTTGTTATGAATAACATATTGGAGCAGTTGAAGTTAGACAAATAATTGACACCACTTTCTGGGAAGTTGGACCTCTTTGGGTGGTGGTTGAGAGGATTTCTGGGGGGTAGATTCTATTTGGTCTTTCGAGTCTGAAGGACCTTATCGCCCAGTTTCCAATGGCTCTCTTGGTGTGTGTGTGGAGGGGCTTCCCTTGCTTCAGAGGTGCTTCCCTTTAAAAGGGCGTTTGGTAGAGGCGCCAGGCAGTCTGCTCCGGATTCTCCCATCCCAGTCGCATATTTCGTGGAGACTGCTGCTGCCTTCCCGGATCCACTTAGGCAGGCTTGGAAATAAATACGGGGAGGGAAGCAAAATAAACCTCTTTACGACCTTAGTTGCGTTTAAGTCCGCCTTGCTGGGTTGACAGCAATCCGAGGTTTGTCAAAGGTGCAGGCAGTTGCATCGTGGGCCTAATGCGATATATGCCGTCCAGGAGGAGAGTCAAATGGCGTGTGACAGTCTAATGGGACTATAGGGGAAACTGTTAGGCTATATGTAGGCAGGGGAACGGGTAAGGGATATGTGAACACGTGGCAGAATGTCGTATGTTTTTTAAGGACCTGTTTTAATCAGCATCACATTTCACTGGGGTATAGTCAGCGATGTAGACCTTCAAGTGACTAATAATATAGCCAAAAATTGAGGACAAAAATATGTGATTTTTAACGAGCGCAAGTCCATTGTTCCGACAACATTGTTTTACTCCTCAGGGGCCAAATTCACACTGGTGTCCTCTCAGGTTCGTTCCAAATCCTCTGCAACGTCGTAAAAGTTGGCCATATTGTTACCCCCTCAAGCGTAGCGTTGGAAACAATTTGATCGAACTGGTTGCGTTCATTTAAAAATTCATCTACAGACAAAACGATCGAAAATATCACTTAATTTGGGTTGCATTGGAATTTCAGGTTTTCACTCTTTTTTTACAATTATTGTTATGCAATCATATTCAGTGCATATTACAACATTGTATAATCAAAGCAGATAAGTGCACAACAAAAATCTGGTCTATCCCCACCTCCGATTTCCAAGCCTCACTTGACCCGGGTCGATATTTTTATAAGAGAGAAGAGGGTGGAGAAGAAGAAGAAAGAAAAAAAGGAGGGCTTGGGAATGGAAATGAGACGACCCCGCCTTTTTGCGTTTTTCTCTTCTTCTTTTTTTCTCTATAGCTCTTGCCTTACTATAATGTGTGCCTAAAAGGAGCCCCTCCCCCATCTCCACCCACCGATTCACAATGGAGCTCTGATTAGATTAGGATCCACGTAACGCTCTGTTTTTTTCTCTCTCTCACTGACTCACTCTCTCTTGAATGGTAAAGTCTCCAGAAAAACTTTGGCCAGGTGATGTACGAGATCGCACTGATGAAATTTTGGGGGGACAATTCTATTGGCTGAAGGTGGAAATTCTAGCCGACATTAGAAGGTAAAGAGAGAGAGGGGGGGAAAAAAAGCCTCTCCTCCTTAAGGTGTTGGAGAACCTTCTTGGATAACTCCATTAGATCCCTTCCTCCCCCCGGAAGTTATTCGAGAGTCGAACTTCGGGAGGCGTGTACTTTATGACGGCGATAACACTTTCCAATAGGAATATATCGGAGAGGACTTTTTTTCGGTCTGGAAAAGGGAGGAATTCGGAGCTTTATTCGAGTGTTTCAGCCCTGCTTGGTATGTAAGCTGTTTGAAGCAACTTTGAATTTATTCCAGCTATACTATACTGCAGGGTGGAATAAAACTGCAGTTAAAACAGTCTGCTCTGTATTCAGACTATGCAATATTTTGTAGGCAGAGATCAATCACAGTGTTTGTAATATTTGTGAGTGACATACGTGTATAGGAAAGAAAGATTTTCAGTCGAAAGGTCAGGATCCAATGGGCGTGATGTTGCATCCTGCTTGCTTTTTTTTAGACTTTTCCTCTGCACGTTTTTAGAAGTGAGATGCTGAAGGATGAATAAGACGTCAGAATTAATAATCATTAGTTGCGCTATCGCGTAACTTGCTTGAAGGTCGATGGAAAAATATGTTGTGTTGCATAATCAGAAACCTAAGATATGGAATTTCTTCTTATTCCAAATCGTGAGTGGTGATAGTATTTTGTATGTCTCCCAATTGAGTAACAGGAGATGGCTAATTAACCTAGTGAACAACCCTGCAAGGCTATGAAGATTTATGAGAGTTTAAAAAAAATGCACAGGTAGCCTTCATGGTGTTAGCTGTTGGGTGCTAATGATGCATAAATTGACACAGTCCGATCCGGAAGCCAGGAGCAGATGAAAAAGTGTTCCTCTCAGGCGTGAATATGTTCCGCCGCGGCTTTTATTTGTTAATTTCAGAGCTAACAATAGCACTAAAATAAATTATATAATACCATTGGTAAATACAGAAAGCGGCATTTGAACGGCTCAGTTTATGAGCGCCACCAAATAATTTTTGTAGCCATCCTTTTTGCTCGATTTCTCCATGTCATCATGCTGGTCACGTTGGTCAACCATACATGTCGCCAACAGTATTGTCATTGGCATATAAGGTCAGGTCAGGCCTTAAAAGCAGGTGTCCTCGTGTAGCTTATGTGTCGCCCACACATTGGCGAAAAAAAATATATATCCTTGACGTTGAAAACTTCGTCTCCTTCGCACCACAATTGAGGACACACACGTACACACGCGACAATAAAAACGTACTAGATGTTGTGTACTACTGTACATTTAAAAAAAAGGAGACTCGGGCGTGTCGAATCTCTCACGCTGCGGACGTACGGTTTCCTTTTATGGCTCTGCGCAGACGGGGGCAGTAAAAAGAACTGGTTTTTGCCGCTCGATGAGATCCCTTCGCCATCTGTTGCAGCCAACAAGAAATTCAATGTTTTCCCGCCCAGCAGATCCAGAAGCCCCCAAAATATACCGATCGTTCGTTCGTTTGTTTGTCCAGGTTTGGTTCCCATGGCATCCTGGCAATTTCTCGATATTAATATCAAAGTCGAAGTTTGTCTGTCTACTAGTTTGTCCAGGTTGGGTGCTTATGGCAACCTGGTAATATTTCTAATTATTATAAAAGGCAAAGTTTGTTTGTCCGTTTGTTTGTCCAGGTTTAGTAACCACAGCAACCTGGTAATTGATAAATAAAAAAAATCGGACGCAATAATCCGCGGTGACGAAAAACTTTGGAGCACTGATTGGAGTCTGCTGTAGGATCACAGAGTTAGTAAATTGCAGTGATGTGACGATTTTTGCTTGGGGATGTCAGCCATGTGCCGCGCAGCTTCCACAGGACCGCTCTCGTGAAAGGCGTTCTTTGACTGGTAGGGAAAAAGCCGCAACTTAAAGCCTGGGCCAGAGATAGCTCTTTTTTTTCTGTGGGAAGTCTTTGGTAATCTCGGTGCTTGACTGCATCCACTTTGGAGCAATGAGAGTTTTTCAGGGTCCCATGTGGATGGCTTCGAGAGACGAAATGCTTTTCCACTATCTTTACTCCGAGTTATACAACCCAAGCATAACAATTTGCTAAATAAATAACAGGGCTTTTTTTAAAAATTTGCCTAAATGCACCTCAGGGAGGAGACGACCTAGATTTTTGGTTTAACTCAACTTTTGCAAAATTGAGATTTGCGAATGGATAGGCTAATGTAAACTTTGGTCGCAAGAGTCAGGAAGTGTCACGTGACTGATTCGGTTCTAGCCCCCCTAAAGAATAGTATCGTGCGATATGTCATTATATACTAGCGGGGGTGGAATAGGGAAAAGGAGAAAAAAAAACAGATTCGCGGTTCACTTCCGGAACACCTGGTAGATTATTTCTGGACTCTTTGTGTGACAAGCACGCGACGGACTCTTTTTTTGTTGAGGCAGATGCCGCCTACATGCGGAAAAAAAGTCGTGCTTAGGGAAGCGCCTCGTGCGTGACAGAAAATATTTAAATACACTCGAATCCTTTTAATTGAATTTGCCAGGAATTTGATGAGATTGCCTGTCTAAGTCGATTAGAAGGAGGAACCAAGAGGAATAATCAATTTACAGATACTGTATTTAAGACTTGGTAGTTGCTTACTATTAGTGCATATTGAATCAATATTTTTTGATGAGTTGAATTTTTCTTAGCCCTAATTTAGTTGTAATAAATTGCTTTAAATTTTATTTGATTGATTTTATTCGAACACTTCCAGTTCACATAAAATGAAATTAAATGAAAAGTATATAAAAATGGGTAGATTTACATTTTACTTAATTTAATTGTTCACTATTCATTGTCAGTAAACTTTCTGAAGTTATTTTGTTCAGTACAGGGCTATTGCTATGCAAAATACCTGTACCCTTTGCTATACAATCCCCAGTGCATGCAATTAAGAGGATTCGACCGCATCAGCCTTTCAATCCAGGTTCAAAGTTCACGGATCCGATTAAAGGCCTTGCTTTTGTCCAATGTAAGAACGCATGTGTGCGTCCGGTCTCCTGCCGTTTAATTACTCGAGCTCGTGTCCAGCACGGGTTAGTGCTGCACACGAGAGCGTTGCAATTAACCTGTACCACCAGGCCTACATTCTTGTTTTGACAGCCATGGGAAAAGGCAATTTGGGGAGTAAATCCCTCCCATCACATATGATGTGACGTAACGCAAAAAAAAATAGCGCAACCGGGATTTTTGCATCGTTGTCCTAACACGCTAATGAAAAAGCGCAGTTAACTTGCACGCACTCGAGGTCATCCTTATGGTCAGTTTTCAAACGGATCAGGTGAGTCGCCCATTTTGCAAACTGGTTACAGCAATCCCCTTCAGGTGTTTTTTTTTTGCAATATGGATGAGGTCAGTAATTAGGTCGTGCGTGGAATAAAGTGACAAGTCTGGAATTTTTTGAGCCGCCTTTTTCTGTCGGAACAGATGTGTTTCTATAGTGTTACGGTTTTAAAAATATGTCTTCCGGTATTTTTCAACATTTTTTTTATGTCGAGAGCAGGAAGGGTCAGTGAAGAGAAAATGTGAAGATGCTGGTTTTTGTTATTAGAGAATTTTTGAAGATTTTTTTCCCCTTCAAACCTCTAGGGTGTGCAAGGCGGTTGCTGGGTTTGTCCTAAGGCGGTACATAACATAATTTGCACTCTGTGCTCTAATTTTGCGCCGAAAAAAATTTCAAAGAGGAGTGATTACACGCCGAATTATTTCAAGGAATTCGTACAAGGGCCTTTAGAAGCGTCGTTTTAACATGAGCCAAGTTTGTAAAAATATTATCTGTTTTAATGATTTTTTTTCTATTATCGTGAGACACAGCAATAAACTACTGGGCAACGACTGTGTCGAATTATAAAACGTATAATAAGCTGCGCTTTTTATAATGTTCCAAAGAGCCTTTCATGACAGTGAACCGCATGCTGGACTGCACTTTCCGACACTTCTAACTCTGGCACGCAATTTTGCACAGGGTGTACCTGAAGCTGACCTGAAGTTATCCTTCTAGAAGTCGACTTTTTGAAGGATAATTGAACGTATTGAACAAACGAAAAAAAATTAACTACCTATCGCCTTTCACCCACATTCTTGTAAAATGTGCGGCCTATATAGTCTGGTATGCAACAGTTCATTTCCTGGCTCATATAGTTTCTAAACTAATATTTGTAATTAGCGCAGAATATTTGGTTAGATTGTTCTCATCGAGACTATATAGTTCGAGGTCATGCTTTCTACTGATTTCACCTTTTGGAGCCATGGGAACAGAACAGTTTTCAGGATTTACCATCTGCCCTTTGTGAAATGCGATATTTTCACGACCTCTCTTGGACGCTACATAAAAATCTCGACACCAGACATTGCAAACTTGTAAGTTTACACCTCTGTCTGTAGTACTTGAGTATGACCGCAAAATTTTATGCCCATTTTTACTTCACTTGCTGCACATGAAGCAAGGTATGGAACAACAAAGCGTTTCAAAATATGCGTGGCAACATAATTCACGATGTTTATTTTCTCACGCCCTAAAAGGACCATGCGAAAGGGACATAAACGGTGTTATTTTTACTCTACGGGTGCTTTTTGATTCACCACGTGCAGGCTACTAATGGAGCTCCCGGAGCATCCTCATTCCTACATGGGTTTTTTCACAAAAGGTCTGGTGTATTTAAACATGTGCATTCTATCAGTTCAAATGAGCGTGTTCGTCTCTGGCATGTCGGAAAAGGACCAGGATTGACTATTTTTGGATATGAATACTTTCTTTCCGCCCGAAAGCAATCAAAGTTAATGAGTCACTTGGCATCAGATTTGCTATTGGCATTATGACCTGTACTATTTTGGCTGTTTTTAAGCCGATCAATTGTTGGCGTAAGTCATGCAAGAAAATTATCAGAATTTGTGAAGTGTTTATGCAACAACCTGTATTCAATGTTATCGCGTTCTGATGTTGATCGCATGAATTTTTTTTACGTGCCAAGGTCACTAGGTGCATGTGAAAGGTCGTTCACATACTCCTTCAATCATTGCTGTCATCGCAATTAGGATAGTTGGTCATACTCATGAAGGCTCGTCTCTATACTTTTGGGGTCCCGTTTTTACCTTTTGTGTACCCTGTCCTTGTGGCCAGTCGAAGTCGATGGTGGCCAAATGTATGGGGAGGGTGAACATCTTTCACCAAAGGGACTGTCTGGTCTGTCTCGGGTGTTCAGGTTTCAAGGGAGATGTGAGACGCGGGTTGGAAAAGGAAGACGGGGGTGGGGTGGGTGGTTGTGGGGTTCTGACCGTGGGAACCAAACATCTTTGGACTGAACCTTACACCAAATGTGTATCCTATTTTGGAATGAAACACAAATATGCGCATTATTCTCAAATTCGTTTAGTAAATGAGCGCTAATATTGAGCAATTTTATTATGTTCGCCAAAAAAAAACATTATTTTATAGATTTAGGCTATTCTTATACAAGCGTGAATTTTACGTACACAAAAGTGTGTAAAATTTGCAAAATACTGTACGTAAAGCATGGAGTGCACTTGTCTTTTTGTTGCATCTTGTTTTTTTGTTGATGTTTAACTTGGGAGGCCAGTCACCGCTCTGCTTGGTAACCTTTTTCCTTTGAGCAAAGTTTTGACCTCATGTGTGCGTGAACATACCGCGAAAGGAAGCATGTGCAATGATGTGATCACATGTATGTTTATGGTTTTTTTCCCTCCTCTATACCCTTGTTGGGGTCGGTGGTCTCGATTAAAGTGATTCACCAATGATGTAATACAGGCGAATGTATACAGTACACTCTTTTCGGGTCAGCTGGTACAAGCTCCACTAAAAATCACGCATTGGCGAAACCCAATATTGCGAAATGTAAGTGTTTCCGCAAACTGAGCTGTGCAAAAAGGGCACGGTTTTGACCTTGCCCCACTTCCCTTATAGCACCGGGTTTTTTTTTTGAAAATAAAACCGCCCCTATTGTGTCCCCCTGCTGGTCTCCACCCCCCACGTATGATTCACACCCGCTTGCAATAAGCCAACTGTGCGAAAATGACGCCAGCTACCCTTGAAACGGGCAAAAATTTTGCACACCCAACGAGGTTTCCCCCTCTCGCGAAAACGCAACTGGTGGGTTCCATGAGTAACGATTTTCCGCGAATTGGCGCAGTGGAGATTCTTGAACCCGGGCTTTCCATGGGCGACCGTTGAAGATCTCCCAAAAGGAGGATTGTTGCGAAATTTTCGCGATATTGGTCATCCTTCGACCTTACTGAAGGACGCTGGTTTCTAACGCAAAACTTCTGAAAGATATCAGAACAAAAGACCACTAAAGTGTGATGCCAGCTTAATTCATTATTTGAAAAAAATACATTAGACACTAAAGTTATGAAAATTAAATTAAAATTGAAGTTGAATTTAAAATTAATTTAAATTGAAATAAAGCACAGAATGACAAATTGAATTACTGTGTGTAACCTTAAACGACCTACATTCCATAAATATGAATCTTATTATTGGTTATACTACATAATATATTTTTTTAAATAGGTATGACATGTGACCAGATAATTTTTGTTTTTATTTATTTATAGGTCTACATACTGACTTCCATGTATTATCCTCATTGCGATGAATTACGACACTATTACATGCAACATAAACGCGATTTATTCTTATGTCTGTCCTATTTCTTCAGATGCACGACATAAAATGAGCGCCATTTTGGCGCGGACAATATTTCTAGAGGGGGACCATAGAGTTATGCCTTATTGAATTGGATATCAATTCATATCTGCGGGGGGCTGGGTTTGTTTCGTATAAGAAAACCGTGTTTTCTGGGTCGGGCTGAGATGGTTAAATCGGAAGAAGAAGGATGGAAGGAAGGTATTTTTCCTGGCAGATTATTCGTCTTTGAGACAGTGACCTATGAAATAAAGATGAGGCGAATTTCTTTTCTTATTTTTTTCCAAGCTTAAAAAAAAATACTGGCCGTCACGCTTTGTTAGAATCGAGCCCCCCCACGCCAATTGATGAATCACGGTTACATCATTGAATAATGTAGCAGGATATGACATTGTTTGCTACATAT
Organism: Catajapyx aquilonaris; assembly: GCA_000934665.2. NCBI lineage: Eukaryota > Metazoa > Arthropoda > Diplura > Dicellurata > Japygidae > Catajapyx > Catajapyx aquilonaris. The sequence goes on from KZ538018.1 coordinate 122,867, forward strand.
ATCCCTTTTGTGCTGGGTAATAAAGTGGAAATAGATGGAGCTGATGATGCGTGGCGTGGTTGAACGATTCTGCCCATTAGCTCTGTCGGCACAATTCCGTTATTGGATATTATTAATACGTATTGCCAGGTGCACGAACCTGCTGGGGTCAACCAGGTATTGCTTGTGTGTCTGCCAAACAAAAGGTATAGCCCAATAAGAGGATTGCAAGAGCGGTCCCAACACAAAGGTACAGAGGACAATAGATCATCAAGCTCCAGTTGTTTTGCAACCTGCAATTTATTTGTTTCTAGATAGATGGAAAAACTTGGATGCTCCTTGATGACCGGTCTGTTGACCAGAGCATGACCTTCTTGGAGACACATATGAATTGTTGAAGATTGCTGCATGATGCACTTATTGCTACTCTCGGCATAAATAACAGTAGAGTCGACTACTTGTCAGGACTTGGAGAAGTTGCAGCATTACATCAATGGTTGGTCGGGTGACGTCAGTGGTCGTGAGGGGGGCAAGGGGGGGCGGGTGCATAAGCCCACGTGGAGAAACAGACCTTGGCAAGTCTGAGCGCGGCTTGCAACGCGAGCGGTTCATTCGAGGGATTAGTGCGCGGTGTATAGTAGTTGGACCGTCGACGAGCGGAAAGGTTAGGCGCTGACATCCATGACCTACTACTACTATAGTCTGTGCGACCTTTGGTGAGAGTGGCCTTTTTGGCATCCAGAGAGAGGAATTCGTCTGGCAGGTAAATGGAGCGTTTCAAAATCCTTGTGATGTTAGGGAAAGCAAAAGTTATTTGAACTGACAGCTCGTCATGTGTGGGTTGTCATTAGCATATTATGGATGAAATTTGGCGATGTTTGGCTATCAGACACTGCCAAGTTTCGTGACAGTGACTTGTAGGAGTATGGCAACTTTTTGGCAATGAATAACTGCCCTACCAATAACGGAATTGTCTCACAATATGTGCTGTTATTACGGGCTGTCTTAGTTTACGAACAAAATATTAAATAGATACGAATGAAAATATTGCATAGGATCCCACTACATTTCCTAATAGGGCTGACATGTCACTCAAATACTGTACAGTACGATACATGTACAGTATACTACTTCAATATTAGTGCAAGCTGCCTTGCATTAAAGTTATACTGTACTTGCAATAATACGTACTTTATTATGTGTACAGTACAGTACAATGAAGTGTAGACTGTATAAAATAAGCGCAACCATTTTATGCCAGGTCCTATACACTAACTAAGTCAATACTTTAAAAATACACCTGCAGGACTCATCGGAAACTCGTACGTTGCAAAAGTGTGTAGTTTGCTCACGACGCGACGTTTTCCTGTCATACATAACTTGGAAAACTTTCAGTAACGAAACCTGTGCTTATATGACGTAACAGCCACACCTGCGCAGACACAATAATTTTACAACTTGCGACAAAATCTTTGATGCTGCAGTTTCCAAGTGCCGCCCAGAATCAGCAATAATATCCCTTACATAACCGACCAGATGACTCGAGTGATTTATGTGTAATGCCCCGCACATTTAAAGAGCCGTTTATTGAACAACTCGGCGGCAACCTTTGCAGCATCTTCTTTGCAAGTCCTTGAAGCAATGACATCATCAATTTCAACGAATAAATAACTCGATTAGGGTATTACCGTACTTTTGATTCCAGACTCGAAGTCTCTTGCACCCAATTTGCGGTTTGACAGACGTGCAAAAATAAAGATCACACCTCGGCCGCAAACACTTCCTGCACATGAATCTTGACCTTGTATCCACTTGTTTTTGTTGTTGTTACGACTTGCCCTTTTATCGGAGCCGGTTTTTCGTCCCAGTCGGAGTCTGAATGGGCGGCGGTCACTGGGTCGCCTTAAGGGTCACAGAATTCCAGGCACTGATTTTTCTCATGCTCTTCAATCGACCTTGCTTTCGACCCTAAATAAAAGCAGGGTCGACCTTGCGGACCAATTTAATGCAGCCTGGGTGCAATTCAGAAGCATTGTCAACCGTTTCTTTATGGGCCAGTGATCGTGCCGGATGAGTTTGAAATTGTTTCCGTTGCTTGGCGCCTATCCAGAACTGGCCTGGCCTGATGCTATGGGGTCAGCACCATTTATCGTTTGAAAATTTTTATGGCGACGGTGTCATCAGCAGGCCAACTCCTCGATAACCCATGCCATTGGGTGAATATGTTTTAAAAGCGTGGGAACAAAAATATTGCACGATTGTTTTGCTCAAGGTTATGAAGAAAGTTGGGTACAATATGTAATCTACGAGCAAAAGGGAAAATGAAGGACGTGTAATTTTCAACGTAATCCCGTGTCGTGCATTGGTGCAAATCGGTTTGCGCAAGGACACCGTGTGAGAATAGAAGGAAATGATATACACTGTCCAGGAAGTGAACCTCCCAGAGAGACACAGCTATTTTTACGGGCGTAATAACCTGTCAGCACTATTTAAACTTTGGACATGTCCCGACACGAAACTTTAAGCCTACCTCACATAAGCAGCTTATTAGTGGACCACGTGATTTTTTGGGCGGGTAAAACTTACTCAATTTAATGCGTGAGCCTCGGGGGTCTAAAATGTAATTGCTGTTTGCAAAATCCTATTAACCAATTGTGCATGGTTTTTAAAAAATGTGGGCGAAATTCAATAACCTGTGGTGGTTGGTAATTATGGGATAATTACTCCCAGCAATATAGTGTTATTGAAAGGGGGTAAGCGATATGTTAACATTGTCGATGTACTTACATATTTGTTCGGGGCTGGAGTTCATGTAACGGATTATTACCGGGTTGTCACATTTGCATATTTTTTGACGCACAATTACAATGTCAATGCTGAAATTATTCAATGTATTACATTCATTGGATCATATTACTATGTTTGTGATGTATTTTGGTGAATTATTGTTTATGTTCAATTGTTGACAAGTGTCCTAGTTGCAGAAGATGCTGCAGGACCAGGCCTGGGTTAGATTTCCTCTCTCTGTAGCTATGTTAGTAAAAATCGATTGGGTTTGAACCTGGGGAAAAACCGTTGCGCAGGTCGTTCCAAGGTTACTGGGAGAGAGTGGGCGTGATGAGGAAGGATGAGGTGGCGTTGCCTGAGAAATGGGTGATGTTAAGCCAAATTCTTTGCCCGTTACTGTCACCTCGAGAAATGTCATTTTTGCACCCTACTGCCTCTCGAGTATTCCTCAAGGTCAGGTTCAAGAATTTTTGCTCTATGTGACCCGTAAAAAAAATCATGACTCAAAAAGGGTATTGCATAACCACTAGTTTATTTGCGAGTTTTTCACATATTTGTGCAGTACATCATAATTATGAAAATATTGCATACAGTGAACACCTTTTTCTTAGTAACGGAAAATGGGCAGGTGTGTGAAGGTGTGAAGTGATTTGGAGATAAAAATTGCACAAGGTCTTCCGCTACGTTTGGTAAACATAAATTTCAAATTCCAACCAGGTTTTGCTACACACTTACAAAAAAAATTGCAGGAGTTGGTTGCACCCTTTTTTTTCATTTTTTTTTTCTTCAACAACGTGTGAGCTTCCGGAGGCTAAAATACGAAAATTCCTGCCATGGTCACGCGGTTCCATGATTGGTCATGGATTCTTACACTCTGGCCTCTTTTCCTTTCCCTAAACTTTTTTGCAGTCCATCTCACCCAGTTTAGAAAAATGCTACTTTTCGAGGCATCCCCCCTGTGATCATGTGGTTCAGCTCCCAAAATGCCAAGGCAGGGTCCCCCCCTTTAAAAAAAAGGGCAAAATCCTAAGGGTCACCTGAAAAGATGTGTGGCTGGGGAGCTTTTGAAAAAAGGCCGAGGGATTTTGGTCTTATTCAACGTGAATGACCTTTTTGGAGCCAGGTTTTTAAAAGAGGAAATATTTACAGTCCCCAGCATACCGATACGGTGTGTTGCATCCGACCAAATATTCTTCACACGGCAATATCTGCGTCCTGTGTTGACACTAGTGATAACCACAGGATATCCGCCCAATGCAGATGATTATTCCTCATCCGGATTTTAGCCAATCCTATACATTTTTCATATAAATGTCCTTGATATATATTTTTTTGCTGTATACAAATTTTGCGGCCACAACATCCGTTTGGAGCATCCCTAAATTTTGCATGGTGGCTTCAAAAGTGTTGTTCCCAGGCTTTCTAAAATATTTTCCAGATAGTTATTTAGAGCATGGGGTGTGATAAGCCTCTTAGCTCGAGTAGCATTGGGCAGATATCATTAGAGCAAACTTTTCAAGCTTTGGCGACGGAATTTGTATAGAGCATCAGAGTTGTGTTTTTTTGCGAAATTTCACGCACCTGATGACCGGATTACCTCAATGAAAGCGACTCTGTTTGACACGCCGACATGCTAAAGTAGTCGGCCTTTAATTACGATCTGAAAACATTTGCATGATCATTGAGCGATGTTAATTTATTAATTACGACCGTTTCTCTCTGGGTAATTGCCTTGTTTGTTACGTCTTATGACGCACGACATGGCGCCGAAAATATTATTTTTCGCATGGAGCCCACGACTAAAAAAAAAAAAAGATACAAAACCTGGTTGGGGTCAGACACAGACGGTTCGTTTCTAAGTGTGTTTATCTGGAAAAAAGATCTTGTTTTGGGGTTGTCGGTGTTTTGAAGAGTCGCTGCCACCCATTAAGTTAGCTTCGGTTAGAATCTTTCTTTCTCTCTCTCTGTCTGACAAGCTGACTTTTCGGGGGCTCTATGAAGGACAGGAGAAGGGCAGGGCCATGGCAGCAAAAGCATGGGCAGGTCTTCAAAAATCTCAAGTGTCGGAAGTCAGTAAAGCACCTTTTTCGTGACCTCACTTTATTCCGAGGCTTCTGAGCGCCGGACTATAGAACCATCAGAGAAGGAAGGAAAAGGGGCGGGAAATGAACAAGCTTCATTGTTGAGCACGTCAGGGATGGGAGCCATGACGTGTGTGTCTGAATCGCGCCCGATCAGGGTTGAACTATTTGAATAAAATTTTTAATAATGAAATAACCACAATAATCAAACAGTAAATAGCGTAACATCCTAATTGTTATGAAAATTATTGGAGTACATTTGGCGTAATATTATGCCAAAAATAAATAATGGCGCATTATTATCACATCGCCATAAATAATACTCTACAGAATGAAAGTTAATAAATGCGAAAACTTTCCATATAAAATGTGAAATGTAATATTTGGGGCATGGAGCTTATTTTAGGCTCCGTTTTTTTTTCTAGACTTTTTTTTCGGGACGGTGCGGTGTGGAAGCGTTACATGCACCTTTTTGTACCGTGGTCTAATTTCGGTGTCATCTCATAGAAGAACCACGCCTCCTCTCAGGAGAGCTTTTGAAAGAGCGGGATCTCATCTGGTGTGTATAAAGGAAGTGGCAATCATGAACTGGAAGCATAATGAGAGCGAGGCGGGCTTATTGATGTCGGAAATTGTGGCTTTAAATATATAACATGACCGCATTTTGCATAGATAGTGCCAGATATGTAAAGGCCTGAAATCACAGATTGCCAAGGTCACGAAAAGTGTGACTCCAGCTTCTTGTGATCATTAAGCCAATTACGTGTCGTCTTCCGCATTTTTTTTTCATTGAACGGGACTGTTTCCGAGCACTGATGTCATGTCAACAAAAACAATACTGAGAAACATCCTGAGTTCGACCTGAGGTCACGCACTTTTTTTTCCAGCTAGTGTCTGACGTTCCTCTCTTGCGTATTTTGCAGATAGAGAATATCAGCTGGTGCCTGAGCTTCCTGAATGGACTCGGGGTGACCGTGGATGGCCTGCATGCCAAAGACATCAGAGATGGGAACCTAAAGGCCATCCTAGGTCTCTTCTTCGCTCTGAGCCGTCACAAGCAGTACCAGAAGCAACAGCAGCTTCAGTACCAGGAACGAGAGAAGATGAGACAACAGCACCAGCAGATACAACAGCATCAGTACCAACATGCAGTGACGCACGGAGACATGTCAAAGTAAGTCGGATGCTGTTGCAGGATAATTAGTGGTTTAGGAGGGGTATTGCAAATCCCCGTTATTTTTTGCGGGAGGTCAAGTGCGAGTTGAAGTAGGTCGTGATCATCTGTTGGAGGGCACAAGTGTTTTGCCCATGGGATATACCGACCTTGCAATTATTACGGTTTCAGAACCCCGTCGGGTTTATTAATCACGTAGGAAGCATGCATAAGGCGGACAGTGGATGACCGCTCAGAAATTACGTTTCATATACACTCAGCATCCGTGATCAGCCAATTACATTTCCTTGTAATTACAGCCGATAATTTAATTTGCTACATGTGCGTTATAAAATCATCTGTAGGACGACATAATTATGTGTTGTCTGGACTCGCAATGATTTGGCACCCTAATTGTAAAGCTAGGCGTCTCTTTATTTTCTTTAAATCAATTTTGTCGGTATGGTATGATACACAGGTGTACTGTACATATCCTGTGTAGCCTACTAGACTGCAAAATATCTACGTAAAAATGCATAGATCTACTTGGCAGATAGTAGCAAATCTGAGAGTCATTGAGCTCACGAGAGGCAAAAAAAAAATGCACATGAGAGGTGCATTTACATCCACGCATGCATTCGACGTATGCACGCGTGCATACGTCGAAACTAGATGGTGGTTGTGATTAGCAGGCAATGTTTAGGTGTGCAGGTAAACTGTACGGATGATGTGAATGGCGACAGAAGGTTTAGTTTCTGCGGTAGGTTCATCATCACGGTGCATGCAATGAAGAGCAATTTGCCTGCATGTAAAGAGTGGCGAATTAAGTGATGAATTTACGCCATCAGTAACTGACGTCAAACATAAAGGCTTGTGACGTCTAAGTCTGAATGCATTACACGTTGGATTTTAATTTCAAATGCACATAAATTTTAAAATCATAACCTTATGACGTATGTCAGTACGACAGAAAATTATCAAAATTCCTCGCAAGACACATTACTAATCTGACCTTATCATGAACCCTTAAGTTACGAAGAAACGAGATGTGACAATCATCATCTGGCCATACACACACTGGCTACGCGGTATACATGTGGGGAGTGTTTCCAACCATTGTCATCAATCCCAATTATTCGACGTCAGTCCCAATTATGCTATTGTTTTCAATTATTGCAGCTTTACTGCTGCCTTTTCTAAGTGCTTGAATGGCCTGCTGGCATGTTTTGACCCTGTACGTGCATCACATCCCAGAGCGAGTATTTGTTCAAGTTCAGTAAATGAATGGTGATCCTCAGTAATCAGCATATTAATCATCAGACCACTAATCGTGGCTGTGACGGGTGTCAAGACATTGCGAATAATATTATGATTGCTCTGAACTACGAGTTGATGCAACGAAAAATATGACGCTGTTTGTGCCGGAATTTACCAGGAATTATTTCGAAACTACCAGGTGGTGCACGACCTGACGTAAATAATGTTTATTCATCACTCAACTCTTGAGCTTCACCAACCAGAACATTATACGTAACTTCCAGCTTTTTTTTTTGTTCACTAATATAAGTTGCTTACTCACTACGCCACTGTCCACTTCCTCCCCAGACCAAGTGGGTTTGGACAAAAAAAGCACACAATGAGTCATGATGTTTTACACCTGTCCACTGTTCATTAAACAAAGGCTGTGTTAGCTAAGGCCGGTTTTACTTTTAGTTGCGGACTTGCGGTGCAGAATATGACAACACAGCACTTTATTTATTCAGGTGAAATATGACACCATGCCCATTAGTGAAGCTGTAACTGATATTACTGCGAACTTGTGTGCTCTAGTATCCTTGTGGGTAAAATGCATAGAATAATTGCTAATTGGCACAAAAAAAAACATTTCTTGCTAATTGTGTTAGCAATAATTGCTCACTAGATTCACAGAAAAGCTGATGAGGCATTTAAGTGCATTGCTGTACTTAAATAATTTCTATTATGCCCAATCACCTGCGCAATTGTTACTAATTGTTGAATATTGCAATAATCGGATTTGTTGGCCAAATGTGAACATCACGAAACGGCAACTGCCACGCCATCTCTCGTCCTCGTCCACAAATCGCTCCAACCAAAATCCAACACTGCTCAAAGCGCCGACCTAGCGTCAGATCTCAGCACCACTGACCTTTTGGGCGGTCGATGCAAACCCTTAATATATATTTTTTTCCATTTCCACCCCCTCTCCGTAATTGCTGATACTTGCTACGTCCCCGGAAGCTTCTCTCATTACCCTGCCGCGGTAATAATTTGCTTCCATTTAAAACAGGGGCCTGGCAGAGATATAATTTCGCGGGGGTCTGACCGTCCACAACTTCCAGGCGAATTGGGTTGGGTCAGTTATTTTACACGCGGCTTGAAGCGCAAATTACAGTGAGGGTAAATGAGATATTTTGCCTGCCAGTAAATGAGCAACTCAGGATTTACGCTGGTGGGGGAAATGGTTTATTGCAGCATCGATGTTGCCATAATCTTAGTATGGAATGAAGTTGATAAATTTTAAATTGCACGCGAAACACTTTTACGTACACATGCTAAAATTGAGCCAAAAGCACCACTGGTTTTGTGTAAAAACCTTCACAACTTTTGTGCACATACAGACTTGATGGCTCTGGTCCAGCGAAAGACTAGTTGAGTCATCATGTCGTCAGAGCGGAAATTCCCAAAATTTCTTTCCCCCTTTTTTTTGGTGGAGTTTGTTAAAAAAAATTGGCGAAATGTGCCAACATTTTTTGATCAATAAAGAGGCTTCGCGACTCTCTGACGCTGGATTTTCGGGGAAATCTCTGCCATTTGCCAGCTTCATAGGGCAGGATGCCATTGGGACCTCTTTGAGACCAAAGACCTCTTGATGTTTCCAAGGAACTTTTGTGGCCAAACTTGGACCTGATCAGAGTTATTGTTCTGGGCGGGTTGTTTTTTTTTTCTCTTGTGGATTTATATAGGGACTCGGGTTCCTTATGCATGAAGCTGGGGTGACGATGACGGGTGAGTTGGACAGAAGAATGCTCCGATGAAATATTCATCGACTCATTCATCAATTGGGGGAGAACTTGCTAGGGTGAGAGTCTTGCAAGCTGCCGTCTTTTTCCTCCTTTGTCCTCAGAGGAAACCTGCTGAGAAAAGTACTCTCCATCGATATTCAGCGATTTTCAACTAAATCCATTTCAAACCTGTATTATTCCATAGTTTCAGCGCAAATATTTGCGGCGCGGTCGTTAATGTTTCAGGCGGCAGCAATCGTCATGAATAATCCAAGCCCCGAAATGAAATTACCGGAGCAATAATGAGATTTAGTCTGGCCGCGAATTTCAAGTACAATAACTTACTAAGCGTGGAGCCTGAGTCTGCAGCAGATGTTAAGCCAGGACTTAGTTGACTAATCTGCGCAATTTGTCGCTTTGAAATGGGGCTGGGTGTCTTGGACAATGTAATGAAACCCACAGGTCCAAGAATGTTGAGGAAAGCCAAGCCAGTACCATGTGGGTTCATGCCGATACCTCGCGTGTGAAACCGCCTTTTTTTATTATGGCGATAAACTCCTGATTGTTATTTATAAGCCCGTGATTAAAACTGCTGGGTTTGTTGAAATGCGTGTGTAATTAAAGGGGCAGTGCGTATAAGTCAGAAAGTGACATGATAGGTCATGCACGTGTCAGGTGCTCAAACTTCTCGTGGGATAATAAGCTCTCTCGGTATAACTTCACATGTCACTCTGTTTTTTTAGGATTTTTGATATGACTGTGACCATTTCTTAAAGTCAATTACACCCCCAGTACGCTCCAAATACGCCCCAGAAAAGTCGATTCGGAAATTCCACTCCTTCTGAAAAAAAAATCCGGTTAGCGATAGGAGACTATCGCTACCAATTCCGCTAGACTGAACCTCAATAACATCTGCTCCACTGGATTTTTATTCAACTGAATGTCACTCCAGGCTCCGAAATAGTTGAATTTTTCTGCAGCCTATCCTTATAGGAGCGTGGCTGCCTCTAATTAAACTCTTCACAAAAGGTGCTTACATTTCTAGAGGGCATATTCGTGTACAGCTCCCCGCCACTTTGATTGGATAAAAAAAAAGAGGCAGACCAGGTGCAAGCACCTTGTAAACTGCTACCTGTTTTTCGTGCATGCTCCGTTACGGATTTAGAACCGCGATAGGGACGCCCGGTTCATAGAATCTGTAGGATCACAGCTTCACGCACGTTCAAAGAGCGTTTTCTAGTAAATCCGGAGGTCAGGCGAACAGAGAAGGGAAGGTTTGGTCTTTGAAGAGGAAACTGGGTGTGAAAGGAAGGCTCTTCGTGATGGAGGCTCGTTGCCATCCCCCCCTCCTCATCCCTCCGGAGATTTCCTGTCAAAGCCAGGAAAAGGCAGACAGCTGGCAACCTCATGAGGAATGAAGGCTTCAGTAACGAGAGATTAGCTGGCTGAGCCTTTTCGATCATCCATTTTCCGGAATATTTGGTGATTATTTTATAAGCCGTCTATATCCTAGAAAGTCGACTCTGCGAGACCGGTGCGGTCACTCCAAGGCCATACAGATGCTACCAACTGTACAAAAAAAGGCGGTCAATTCGACTATGATGCAAAACTTCAATAACTTGGCTGCTTATCCAGATGGAGAGTGCTCTGCAAGCGCGGTTTTCATTTTCAACTCGTTTCTCGTATTTGGCAATCTGTGGAGCATACCGGCTCTGCACAAATCCTTGGCTTCTGTAACCTTTTGCACAGTCATACTAATGTAGATATTAATTATTTGACGGCCTACTGCACGAATGAATTTGCAAACATTTCGGAGCGAATGAAAAATGCCTGGAAGCGGGCCTATTTCCGCACAAATGACATTGCAATGTTTCAAATCTCTTTGTTGTGCCGTACCTGCAAAACGAACCATTCAGCTTGGTGATAAAACAAGCACAGGGGATTTTTTAAAAGGCATCTACACATTTACATGAAGTCGATTCAACCCTGGACAGCCCGAGGTGAAATATGGCTAATATGCAATTAGAAAGTCCAATAATACCAACGCCATACCTCATTGCAAAAGCTAGCCTCTGTGGGCATAACAGTTGGCGTGCGAACAAAGGGACAGCTGTGACCCGGATGAGGGTCCGCATAAAATACAAAAAAATAAAAGGAAGAAGGGGGGGAAAGAAAGGAAGGGGTCCATGAATAGTTCCCTCCTCGACAAGGGCAAAACAGGTTGGCCAGGTGATCCTCTGCAAGAAGAAGGGAGCGCTTGAAGTGCTCTCAGAAAAATTGGGCCATTTAATTTTCCACCGTGTGTCTGTGTGGTAGTAACGGGTGCCAAGAAATACGACCTAGACATGGTTTGAGGGCTGGACGCAGATTGGGTGTCCCTTATACACCCAGAGCGTGACGTGAGCACGTGTGGCTCACGTTCCTTTCCCGCTCACTTCAGTTCGTTCCAAGCTGGAGCCACGTGCGAGTCGCGTTTTGTTCTCGGTTGGGGCTGGATCACTCACTCAGAGCATCAATCTGTCGGATGTCTGTTTCGGTTTAAAGCCCCGTGTGCACAAATGGGGAATAGCAATTCTTCAGGGGAAATCAGGAGCCAGCCTACATCTCCATCTGATCTCAGAAGGTAACATTGAGTTCATTAATTTAATAACAAATCCCTCTGAGGAAATATATAGGTTGGTTGCCAGCATGCCAGGATACCAATGTGTCCACCCTGTACAGTACAACACAATGGTCAGTGTGACGGTTTTGCATTTCGCGTCTTGTTTATTTTTTTGTGACGAGAACAACTGGGTGTGTCTGACTGCAAAAATATTCGTTGCAATTGCCTGGAGTTCATTGCCAGTAAAAATTTTACTGGCAAGGAAAGGATATTGCCGGAAGCTCGTTGGCGGAGTTATTGCTTGAAGGAGCCTGTAAGAACCAGTAGTAAGACGTTATACGTCTTCGTATATAAGTTATTATTGGGGTAGAGGGGCGTGAGATCTGGGGGAAAAAAAGGATATGCCACCAAGTTTGACAAAAGAGTGTGACCAAAATAACATCGTATAGGGACGTGTTGAAGCAGATTTTTTTTTGGTTCTCAAACTTGGTCTGTTTTCCAACAATTTTTTGGGGGGTAGGGTAATTAGAGACCAGCTATTTCCTCGAGTGATGGATATTGAAGGGTAATATGATATATGTCCTTGTGAATGTTATTGCCATGTTTCTGAACTAATTTTCCTGTTTTTGTTTACTCTTTTTTTTAAGGTTACCAGCCCCGTTCAACAAGCATGGAGCCACCAGCATCCCCATGCCTTCTGGAAACGCCTCGAAACGCTCAAGTCTGGATAAGACCAAGCTGGCATCATCGATTACCAACACCCCTTCCTATCAAGGTATTTATTTTGGGCAACATCTCATGTAATGAAACTCGCATCTCGTTTGTCGCCGATTTGTGAACCGCTACAGATAACAGCTTCCCCCCCTCATTGTCCTCACCTACATGGGTTTTTAGTACATATGCGTGCACATCCCCCTCTCTGCACTTCATTAAAGCTGTTCATGGACATCCAATTTGGCTGGGGCGAAATTGAAATCCGGGTACGGGAGAGAGGAATACTAACGAGCATGCCTGCCATGCTTATGTCGACATGTTATGAACACCGAGGGGAAAAAATCGCAATTTTTTTGCATATTCATCTGACACTGTCTTAGATTTTGAAGAGGACTTGAATAATGCCAAATAATTCGTGGAAAGCGCCGAATTATTCATGGAATAAATGAGCATATTTTATCATCAATTATGCATCCGGATCCTGAATTATTTTGCGAATAATGTCTAGGTACACGCAGGCCGAAAAGACGATTTCAGTTGAGATTTTTTGGGGGACAGTCCACTGTGTACATGTTACAACTGTCAAATTTTTTTATTTGGGACTTTTCGGCGAATTTCCCTGGAGTTTTTCTATATCTAGCCAAATATGTGGCCACCTCTCATAAAATTGTTCAATTACCTCTCACAATTATGCCACCGCCAAAGCCATTGTTTTCATCCTTCAAGAGCACAGTGATCAACACGGAAGGAGACTTTGAGGGTCCGGTAATCACGTCGGAAATCTCTAGGTCTCATTAGAGCACATCCCCAGAATGAGCTCTAGGGAGGGAAGAAAATAATCCCTTGCTTTGGCCATGGTCCGCTGTTTGACAATTCTAATGCCATCTACCAAGGGCGGAGGAGGGGGCCAACAACCTCGTCAGCTGCTCCTCTTTTTTGGAGGGGGTATACATAGAGAGTGGGGGAGTCCCTACTAACTATAGGATACAGGCTGATAACGCCCACTCAGCACCATCCCTTTTCCGCCACTGTCAACACTGTCGAGCTTAGTTTGCTCTCCGGATTACATTCGCGCACCTGATAGACTGCTGGGCGGCGATAGTACTTTTCCCTGGTGGCTAGCCTGGGGGAGGCTTTTGTTTAATCATGGAGGTTGACAGTGGCTGGCAGGATGCAGGTGGATCTATGATGGTCTAGTTTGGGAGGGTATATGATTATTGGAGTGTTGGCAACGCTGGCTTACATTTTCCTTTTGAAAGATTTTTTCTTTTGGGTCGAACTGGGGTGGGGATGGGGGAATAATTGCGAAGGGGGACGCCGATGGCAGACGGCGTGGCGCCATCGCCAGTAAGAGGGGGAAGCCCCCCTAAATTGAACTAGCCAAGGTTGACGATACTTCCTTCGGTTTTTTTTAACAGAAAAAAAAGAAGTTCACGACACTCCTTACTCTCAGGAGATGTTGTGAACCCATAATGTTCTCGGATTAACTTGACTCTCTTGCTTCGACAAATTCTCAAAGCTTCCTTTGTCGTCTTAATTAAGGCTGATCCTCCTCGTTACCCTGTCTTTATGCAGTGGCACAGCCACGCCATTTGCGAGTCAAGTTTCTCCCGGTAATTTCTGTAAACTGCAAAGGACGTGGTGAGAGCATCACTGGTAGCAGACTTTGAGGTGAAACATCAAGGGACCTGTGGTGGGGGGAACTAGACGAAAAGATGAGGAATCCGTGTTCCGCGATGTCAAACCTATCAGTTTACTCTATCAAAGTTGATGCTAGACTGATCAAACTATGGAACCCAGCGGCTATGAGAGGATTGATGGACAGCATGAGTTTATAATATCAAGCAGCCATACTATATGAATTTAAAATTACTTTCTCCCGATAGGTCGTGACATCTTATATGAAACGTGATTGAAATTTGGACACTTTTCATGTAGTAAACAAGCTGGCTTTGAAGTTTAGTATTCGCCACCTGCTAAAATCTATGCGGGATATATAGAGATGTCAAAAGCTCTTTGGGTGAGGATCGCATTAATCTAGGCTTCTGATAAGCCCTTTTGCATGTGCAAAGGCTTCCGTAATTAACACAACCTAGGCGTTCGGTCCCTGACTCGTAATTAGTACGTGCTCGATATTTAAGAGAACAACAACTCCAGCAATCATTCATAGGATTATCGACTGTGAAATTGAGCCACGTCACACCCACGATGATTCTAAGCTTAATTACACGTTTTTGGCATAATGTAAGAAGCTTCCAGTCGTAAATTATCAATTCAGATGCACCTCTTGAGACAGCCAACAGTGATTAAAATTCATGCGCTGCTGCTGCTTACTATTAAGACAATTTCCAACCCCTTCGAAGAAAACCTGGTGTAACATGGAATATGTTCCTTATTGGAGCCAATATAGTTTAATTAAGAGTGGAACAGCTGAGGGGACATCAGGAGAGGCGTTTATTGGACGCCACCTTGGCACTAGAGGTGCTTTTTTTTCTCCCTCCCCCAACCATTTTGCTTTTTGCATTTTCCCCCCCTTTGTCCTGTCTTGCAGAGAAGGGGACCCCGGAATTTAATTTCCTACCATCACTGACCCAGCTACCGGAGAAGGGAGATCCTTTTATTGGATTTTTCAGAACCAGGGAGGGAGATAGAACCGAAACAGAAGGTTAAAAAAGAAAATATCGACATGGCCGACTTTTTATGCTGCAATTTGTGCTCTTTCTGGAGGGGGGGGGGGGTTCAGGAATATTGGCTTGACACTTATTAGTTTCTGCAAGTGGGGGAACATCCATGTGGGTGTAACATCTAGGAGATATTGTCCCAAAAAAAATCCATTTGGAACAACTGGCTCAGTAATGCAATTAGCACATTTTTAAATATAAAAATTGACAAAAAATTTGAATCAGTTTGAAAAAATTTGACCCAAACTTCAGCTGAATTTTTTGAGAGGTTGGATTATTATTCAAAAGTTGGATAGAATTTTTTGGGAAAAATCGACAGATTGTTTTTGGGGTGAGTCCAAATTGCTTTTGAAAAGGTGAAGGAGAAAAATAATGTAATTAGAGCTTTCACCTTCTCACTTCTCGTCTTGGTCTTTCTCTGGCTGGCTTCCAAATTTTGTCGTTCTGTCACCACACAGTTTCTTCCCCCATACACTTTTCCTTTGGTTGGCTCCTGGGAAATCCTCCCCAGGCCTGAATAAATGACAGAAAGGCTGATGAAAACACCAAGCAAATTCAAGGGACCCCAATTAGATTTCACGGAGGGAGAGAAAAACAAGGCTTTCTGCTTAAAATAAGAGTTTGTTAGTGTAACTCGCTTATACGCTTGTTAAGCTTTGAAAGGAAAAGAAAATTAGCAAATCGTAATGATCAATATACATTTGCGACTTTTTTTTGTTGCTATTATATCATTTTAACTGTAGTGTAACGAGGCCCAAACTTGTAAAAGGAAAATCATTCGATTATGCATTATGAAGGTTATATACATAATTGGTAAATTTTCTGATGGATCACTGGTCAGTAATGAATAATTGCTGTTTTGTGTACGCCCCGGTATGATGGTCCCCATTTTTTTGCTAAACTTCTGGACATCATTAGTTCCAATTATTATGCAAAATTTACCACCCAGCTGTGTTTTACACTGTATCAATTGGAGTTTCTATACAGGGTGTTACAATTTGTCAGTGGTTTGCAATTTTTGGTGCTAAGCTGCTTATTTTTACACAATTTAGAAGTTATCAGAAATATTAGCTGGTACATTAGATTTGATGGATAACTTATTTGACGTGTTTTGTTACTATAACTAATTTTTTGATAACCATCAACAGTATATCTGCTTGGAAATAAGCGGCTTATCATTTCAATCGAAGCACCCTGTATATACGGTATATTGGCCCATATCAGTCCTAGTGCATTTTAAGTGGCATTAATTTCTCATTATTGGCACCATCGGCGCGGTTAATGAGTTCAGTAAAATACAATTGCGGCCTGTTGCCGGAGCCTTTAATCACTAGTATGCCAATAATAATTGCTTGGTTACGACTACAACTTATAGGAGTGCTATTAGTTCTGCTTGTCATTGCGATGTGGTTTAATATTCCTCGGCGTCTCAAGCAGCGATTCGGATGGGATTAATTTGAAGAGCACTTTAATCAGTAGGGTATTGATTAATATGGGGTTTTTTAAAAAACCCTCATTTCGAACCCTAATTACGAACATGGCAGGAGAATTAATTGGGGTCCGACTTTCCTCGAAATTCCGAGAGTCTCACCCACAAAATTATTGCACCTTCCCCCCAGCCCTATACATTATACGAGGTTTGCAGAGGATAAACCGGTGGAATTATTGCTGTGCAGAACTCTGTTGACACTTATTATTTTGGCAAGGAGGGCGCTACCTCGCTGTGTTACTATACAGTAATTAGTTACTTGGGCATAAATAGAGAATCCCTCTTTGGCGCTAATCGATCCAGGTTCCATTGTGGGGCTTTGCTCGTTCAACTTGGAGGAGAACTATATAGCTGAAGGAAATGGCGAGGGTTAACCTGCATCGGATGGGATCCACGCGTTTATTCGATGCTCTCTCAAGCCATTTGATTTCCCTGAATTCCTGGGATTTCAATTCGTCACAGGGTGATTCGGTTGGTTTTCTTAAAGAACTCTTTTATGTTGTGTACACGTGCGGAAATTCAACACTGCGATATTCAAAATGGGACCTAGTTCAAACCTCATTTGCAAATTAATGACCGGTTGTATCCATATGGTGCTGGTTTCTTCTTTCAAAAGAAGCGCCGGTTGTGGCGCCGTGTCAAAAAACTCATAAAAATATGTCCAAAAAAGTGTCAGGTTACAGAAATAGAACCTCACGGAAATGGGCGATGACCAAATGAACCCGCGGATAATTTTCGGTTCAGCATATGGCGCCCTTATCGCTTCCAACTGTAATAAAGCCTGCTTTTTATTTCCTGGAGAGTTATATATTTTCCACGTCCACTCAACCAGGTTTTTTTTTTTAAAAAAACGGCCAAAAAATCTGTGAGCGCGTGCGAATAGGAAACGTGGACAGTTTTCTTCGGCGTCGCTCGTTGGGCTGGCAGACAAATGGGTCTGCGCACCATGTTATTCTTCGGCCTCCAGCAGAGTTCACGCGTCCGTCTATCGAAGCGGGACACTTTTCACGTGCCTGCGAAGTTCTATAGAGGTGCTATAGAGTTGAGGTCAACAACCACTACCTGTTGAGAGTGGATGCGACACCCTCTCACGTCGTGTCAGTCTCTGACAGGTATTAAGTGTGTCCGCGACACTTTTTTTTTCTTCCGAACCCAAAGTTCCTGTCACACAAGAACAGTTCTCTTCTTCTCTTCTCCCGCCATTTGGAGTGTAGCATAGGATCAATTCCGAGACTGGGATTGATCGGTCGATCCCCGCACACCCCACAACCATCCGGCCAGACCTAAAACCGACAAACCCACACACACATTCGCGGGGAGTCTCGGTTCGAGACTGGGCCTCTCTCTGGCGCTTGGTATCCTCTACATGCTGGCAGTGTAGTATGGACGGTGTTGATTATGTTTTGTGTCAAACTGTTCGGGTGGGGGACACCTTCGAAGGCGGTCAAGAGCGCCAGTCGGAGTCAAGAGGACGGGGCCACTTGGGAGGACAGCTGGAGGAATAACCAAGATGGGGGTGAGTCTGTCTGGACCAGTTGAGGCTGTGGTTGAGTGGTTGTATAGTTAGGAGGATCATAAACCTATATAACCAGCATGACAGTAACAATTAAACAACTGAGATTGCCCTCCGATTCACCACGCAGTACTATCCTTCACGCATAGATGGCGCACGCTGCCTGTGCACACTCCTGCCATCGTGCGAGAGATAGCGATACTATCAGGTCGGACAAACATCAGACAGGGATAATAACCCTATTAAGTGCACAAAAATGTGTTCTCCATAAGATTTATTAGATGATTTGGTCCACTCAACCTGTTACTGGCAGCTAATGCTCTACGTATCTTCTAAAAGTAGCTGCTTAAAAATAAGCAGCATAATGGGACACACTCCATATAATTGAGTTAGTTCCATCCCATGTCCAGTAATGTTATTAAAGAAATTCATTTGTGCCAATTATGGACATGAATTGTTTACCCCCATCAATAACCGGACTTGTTGCTGGGGTGAACAATCAATGTACAGGGTGACCTAAAAGTCAGGACACGTAGGGAATAATATTACGGTAACTTATCTTGTTGGTTGCCAGCAGCATGATACCAATTGTCAATCAATAATAGAATATTATTACTTACACATACGTGTCCAAACTTTTGGGCCACCCTGTATACGAAGGCGGTATACACCAGCCTGTATATGAACGAGTACGTTCACCTCCTTTTGTCCATTAAAGTTTATTAAAGAAAAGTTGTGTACCAACTGGGAGAGAAACGGTTTATTCCTGTAGCCAGTTGCCACTTGCACTTGCTCTGGAGAATTTGCTTCCGCAATTTTGGTTTAATAATTATTATTATGCAAAGGAATGGTCATGTTTTTCTCTATCCCTTCCAGTCTGCCTGCTAGAGAGAGATTGCCGATGCCAATCGATTGTTACGGGGGGTTCAAACACATTACATCTGATTATGTTGACTCGCTAATAAGATAATCATCGGACCGCAGGGGAAAATGTAAACAGTTTTTTTTTGTTATTACAAAATCAGTGTTTTGCCATCACTCTTAATAATTGTAGCTTCTGGCTAATTTTTTTTTCAACAAATTTCTGCGTCTGTAGATTACTAACAGCTTCTTCTAGCAAAAAAGGACTAAGATGGACTTGTAAACGACACACTAGTGAAGGCAACACCGCCCCTGTTTGGACCCCTCGCGAAGTGGCCTTTTTCACAAGTCACTTCAAGCGGAAATATGGCTTCCCAAAAAAAAACACAGAATCACTCGGACACCCCCCATCCAACTCTTGCAAATGGAAAATCCTGGAGAGAAGACCTCTCTCCTGAGGGACTTTAGGAAGCATCACTCCGCCTAATGTGGTCTATCTCTCTCTCTCTTTCGGACTATTCGGAAAGAATGGAACCTTTTGTAGGCCTGGTAGTCCAAAAACCCTGGGGTTGAAAAATCGCTTCTGACTTGTTCATTAGTAGTGGAAAAGTGCTGGAGTGGACTGGACAGGGGTAGGGTGAGAAAATGGAAAGCCCTCCTGGGGGAGACCCTTTTTCCGAGGGCAAGTTGGGCAAACAAAAGGACGCGTGCCGGCGCCTGGGGACGCCCAGGACGCAGGGGGACGGAGCCATCTTTGTCTGGACTGGGACGCTCCCCAATTTTTTCCACGTTGTTTAGACTAGGGACTGGCCAATAGGAGGCTGCCGAATAAGCGATAATCTCTTGCCTAATATTTCTGACCAGAATTTTGGAGGGGGAAGCTCCACATACACAATGTGCTAATCAAATAGAGGGGGGGGCCTAGGCCCAGATTGAAACGTGATCTAGGCTCGTTTTGGGCACAATGGTTCATTAGATTGGGCTGGGAGTGATTAGGGTGATATTACTGCATATTCGAAACCATTGAATTATATTGACAACTCGCAATTTTGGGGAACAGGCCTCGGGCTAATGTCTGCATATTTTGGGGAAGAAACAATGTGCAACTTGATATGGTAATGATTTTCAGCATCGACTATGCTGGTAACTGATATAAGTGTTGGAATTCAAAATGCTCTTTGGGTAGTGCCCATTACTAGGATGCCTGAAGCTACCCTAATTAAATGCATTTCCCCATAATACCCATGCACTGATGTATACAGTACAACTCTGAACCATTAGCAAAAACTAGGGGGGTAATTATACGGGCTAATTACTTACCTAATCTGCCATAAAACACATCGGATTTATTTTAACCTTTCAGTTTAGTGCAAAAAAGCGGTAAAATGGGACACTTGCACACACGCCATGCACTGTAACCTAGAATGAGATTTCGCAATGTATACTGCTAGAACTGGAAAGAGCCATTATTTGCTCACTATATAGTTACTGGCGAAATTGCGAGCGAAATTGACTTCTAAATTCTAGAGCTGATGTTTTCATTTTGGTATCAAAAATTATTGAGGCGACTCATGCTGACCTGCGTGATCTAAAAATGACTTTATATTACTGGCACAGAAGAGGAAAAAAAGAGTCGTTGACTCTAAGGGGGAAACCCCCTGTGAAAACCGTATCATGCATCAAAAGTTCATCGCCGGGCAGAAAATAACTTCCTTGTGTGACCGACCGGCTCACCTTCTGTGACTGACCTACAATAATGGGCCTCCCCAACATCATATCACACTGTAAATAATAAAGAAAAGAAACGAGTGATCAATATGCTAGGCCGTGTCCCCTTAACATGGGTTTTCGTGCCGGCCCACCTGATTGACAAGAGCAAATTGATGTGGACTTTTGCGGAACCCGCTTTGCGTGAGACCGGTCTAGCCTGCTCTATATATGTATACAGGGTGAGCCAACAATATGGAGGAGAAATGCTTCAAAAATTCTGATGTAATCCGTCTGTGTTGTTTGTCCGAGCAGATAGTACCGCTACCGCTCGCTGAGTGGCAGGAGTGTACAAAGGGAGTGCGCGCCATCTGTGAATACCGTATGGTACTACATGGAAAATCCCGGAAAGTTTTGCCACTATTCATCCTGTGGGCGGACAGGATTCAGGTATATGACTGGAAAGCCCCATTTTTGGATACTGTTATGAAACTATCTGATGAAGCAACATTGCAGGAAGGGGAATGATAAGCCTGTAAACCCCCCACAGATCATTAGAATGCTGGTGACGTTTTAAGGGGGATGGACCCATGATGGAAAGGTCGATTGGGGAAGAAGACTCCGGGAGATATCTCCCACCTTGTGTCTCTCGACATCGATTAAGTGCCTTCGTGCCATTGGATGATGGGGAGCCCAGGCACGTGGGATGGGTTGGGAAAATCTTTCTGAGGCTCCTGTGGAAGTGTGTCAGGAGGGATTCCAGAGTCTAGGACTATAAGTGAATATAACAGGTAACAGGTTGTATTTTCTAGAAGGGGAGTTCCCAGAGAAGGACTGATACAGGGGGGAGTATAGTCATTTTCTCAAATGAGATTAATGATGTCGAGGGCCAATCACCCGTGGAGCGTTAATTAATTAGGGGGGGTCCATTACACTTCGGAGCCGTAATTAAGTTTGGCGTTTGCGGATGAGTGCTCTGCTGTGTTGTAAAGTTCGGTTAAGTCAATTAGTCCAAAAGTGTACGGGGTGTCAGATGTATTTTTTTCATCCTTTTAGCCAGACTACACGTATACATTGCATGTACAAGTACATTCATGCATCTATGGGTGGTTAATGGGTTTAATATATTGGAATGTGCGTGCATGTAACGCACCCAATGCGTATCCAATACGTGCCCAAACAGGTCCACCAAATGCGGGCAGGTTATTGCTTTGTAATTGGAGTTGCGGTGACATGTGGTACAATTAGCTGGCGGTGCTAAACAAGTTACGAGAGTGAAAATAATATTATCGAAATAATGTTTTGTATGTGATAATAATTGATGAGAGTAAATTCATTTCACACTAGATGCTTTTGACTTCTCTTGACATCATGATGTACTTGTATGAACTGTACTGTAAGAGAGAAGGCCGCTTCCTTTAAGTCCGGAAGTTCCCTAGAGTGATGCAAATTTCCACTCTCAAAAACCCGTTTGCAACCGTTATTACGCGGCAGCACTTTCCGTGTGTAGGTGGTGCCGCATGCTGTTAGAATATTTCCTCTCCAAAAAAAAAATCACCATGCACCAGTTCGTATATCAAAGAAAGCCACCTTCCTAAGTGCAGAGTTTCTCAAGTGCATAGCTCATTACATATTTTTTTTACCCCTCGAATTTTTCAAGTCCATAATTGCGCACTTCATGTATTTTCCCGAGCTACATAAAGGAAGAGAGGCCCCTGCTTTGGCAGAGGAAAGGAAAATTAAATTCCCTAAATGCGTTGAGGGGGAGAGAGGGGTGTAATTGGCTGTCTCTTTCATTTACATATTACATCGAAGCCTGTGCCTCTCCTTCCGCCATCTTGCTCTACACAAATACCCTACTCAATAGCATCAATTTGGAAATGTAATGAGCCGAAAGTGAGTTACCATCCTTATTGGCCCTATCTTTGCAGATAGGGATTTAAAAAGAGGTGAGTCACACCTTTTTTGGGGGGACGAAATTGGCCTGGATTGCTGGTGGCCATGGGGATTAATGGAGGATGACAAACTAAGGAGCCAATCGGGCTGTCCGACGGTGTGTTAATCAAGTTTAGTCCTTTTCCTGTCAAACAGACTAATGCCATCAACAGCTCAGGCTGTGATGTCCTGTAAAAGCCTGGTCTAATCGGGATGCCGATGGAAAGTGCCGGAGATCAAAGGAATATTATTTAAGAGTGTAAGTCCCTTATAGAAGAAGGGGTTGGGCGTCAGGCTTCAGGGCAGAAGGAAATTAGTTCTGGCTACGGGAAATGAAAATGTCACTTCCTGATGTTCAAAAAGTTCAGCACTGTACTTTGAGAAATTACCTATGAAAATTTGGATTGCACTGTATACTCATGATGGATTTTTTTTTTTTGGCGGGGAAAGAGATGAAGCCACAAGGTATTCTCGAGAGTGCAAAATCGCACTGTTTTCCGCGAATGACTTGAGGAACTTCGCATGAAAGCCCAAAAGCTGGAGGGGGCTTCCAACTCTATATAGTGATCCAAACGTTGTAGAGAGGAAAAGCGAAAATGGCTGGCAGTCAAATCAGTACCGAACTTTGCTGTTAGTTTCACCGGGAATAGTCTCTTTTCCATTGCCGCAGAAGTGCTTCATGCTCGGTTTTCCCGGTGTGCAATTGAAATGCTCTTTCAAGTGTGCGGCCATTAGGCAGGAGATTTAGTTGCCTCCAGAGATAAATTTCGGTTCGCAGAAAAGGGACTCTAACTTGCATTTTTGCTAGAAAGTAGGTTTTTGCGTTTTAAAAGTATAAGCGTAAATGTCATCGTATTTTAGAATCATTTCCGGACGGAGTGTTTCTTTCAGGAAAATTAGCATGATTTACAAACAAGAGCTTAACATTTTCTACATGCCATATTTTTAACGTTGTCAAGTAGGCTACCGGCTCTGGCGAATTAGAAGATGGCCATGGAAATATTTATTAGATGAGCAAATCATTTGATGAAAATAACTAGTAACTAGTAAATACACTTACAAGGAAGATTTTAAAAATTGACAGATAATTGAAGATAAATAAAATTTCACCTTACGCTGCTATTCTTAATAAGCTACTTATAGGTTATTATTTTAAAATGTTATGTTCATTGAATGTCATTTGTGTCGTGCATTTAACCCTGCTTTTGTCCTTCATTGCTGACTACTTTCACATGGAAATGTCGTGATGTTATTGTTGTAATCAGCTTACAGCCCTGTAAGTAACCTTTCTAATAGCACACGATTTATTTTTGCACCGTTTATTTGCGTTTACCCTGTAATCCTATAATTGACGTGCGCAGACACACATCCCATCGCATTATCTCGCCGGTTGAGCATTGACCAACCCTTTTGGCAACAGTTCTGGCTCCGCATTTGTCAGTGTTTATTGGACAAGAATGGGCCGTGAAGAGAAAGGGTCTGTTCCCCCCATCGCTATGCAGTGTTGCATCACAATGATCAATCCTGCATCGATCAAACAGCCAAATTCTTACGCAAATCTGGCAGTGAATGAAGCGATTTACTGCCAACCAACAATGAGTATAGATACAGTTGAAGGAAGGGAATTTAAAACAATGGTTTATTACTACAAGTGAACCGTTATTTGAGAGCCGCCTCTTTGCACTTCCCTGTGAGCAAATCACATGTATTGTTGCTCATTTTTTTGGGCAATATTCAACGAGCGGCGCAATTACTTTTTTTTTAAATACTGTACCGAGCATATGTGAGGTCCCAAAATTTTAAGCCCTGTAGCTGAGTAGAAAGTGGAGTGCTCATCAGTGCAAGTCAGACCACTGCTGCAGTAAGCCGACCGTGTCCATCATGTTATGCGATTTTATGCAAGCCTCGAGCTCTTGGGTCTTTTTTTTCGCACGGATCATGCTCTCTTGCAACGGGAACCCTCCAAAAATATTAGAGCATTTAGGACCATGACATCGGGTTAAAAAATGGAGGTGATTTCAAGGATGACAAAGTAGACTGCAGATATGAAGCCAATAATGCTCCAGACATTTGTCACTGGAACGCACACATTGCGATGTCAACTGCATTGTTGGCTTCTGAATAATTCCTCTGCTGCTGTCAGGCAACTAATGCAAACCCATAAGTGTAGCCTGTACATTATTACGATCGCAATCATCCTCCCCCATCCAACCTCATCTGCCCTGGAGTCATTAACATGGGAAATTAATTTTTCTGGTTGAAATTGCAGCTGGGTGTTGCTTCGTGCTAGGGAAAAGTAATTCTTCTGGTCTTCCCCTCCCTCTCTCTCCCAAAAGTTACACAGAAGGAGGGTGGTTTTTGGGAGAGAGGGTGGGGGGGAAAGATGGCACAGCCAGTTTCTCGCACCCTCCTGATGGATGTACCGCCATTTAGAGAGCAAATGGGAAGGAACCATTGTTGGCAAGGGAAGAAGAAGAAGAAGAAGAAGAAGCGTACGTGTTTTGTTTCGGAGATGCTTCCACTCTCTCGACAGGGGGAAGCCCGATTTATAAGGAACAATATTGTGTGGGGGCGAGGGGCGGACAAACTTCGACTGAGATTTCAACCAGTGGCATTCCCTTCTTGGATTTATTCAGTCCTTGCCAGTTTATTCAACCGGATTGTAATGAAGTGCGCACCACAGTTCGCGCAGAGTGCACTGTTGGCAATATCAATGATAGCTAGTTGGTGAGCGCTCTGTGTAGTGCGCTTATTTCCAACGCTACGCTTGGGGGAAGGAAAATGGCCGACGTTTGCGACGTTGCCAAAGCTCTAGAACGAACCTGAGAGGCTAGAGGTTGGTCCCAGGTTGGTTGGGTTAGGTTGGGTTAGGTTGGGTTAGGTTAGGTTAGGTTAGGTTAGGTTAAATAATACCTTACTTCCCAAGGGTTGGTTAGGTTATAGGGTATGTTAATTAAAACCTAACCTAACCTAACCTAACCAACCCCTGGGAAGTAACTATGTTGTCAGAACAATGGAGCTGCGCGAATGTGGGTGCGCACTCGTTTTTGCAGCAAATACCATGAAATGTGTGAATATTTTTCTCCTTTTTTGAGAGAGCCTTGCAATTTAGAACAAAGTGCTGAAAATCCGATGAATCCCACGCCTTTTGGGAGTGTTTGTCTGAGACACACCTCCCCACCTGACTTGACATCTCCCTTTCCCGCACATTCATTTGCCAAAATGCAGATCGATTCCCACGAATTCATTTCCACCGAGGGAATAATTCATCCGTCCCCTAGAGGCTTCCGAAGGAAAGAGACGAATCGAGTTATTCCCCCTCCACCCACTCACCCAAAGGATCCTTTTAAAAGGGGTGCCTTAATATTGAGCTTCATTGCGCATGCGGAAATCCTGTGGAGGTGAAAGTAACGGTGACTTTGAAACATGTTTTTTCCTTTCCATGTGCTTTTTGTCCCGTTTTGAACAGACACGTGTGTTTTTAGGTGTGTGTGTTGTAGTATGGATAGAGAATGGTGGCCCATCCCTTGTCCCTTTGGTGGGAGTGAAAATTTAGAGGGCGGAACGGAACGCAAAAGGGGCTGGAGAGAAGCAGACACATTTCAGCTGTGGTTAGAGTAGGGCGCATAAGGTTTGGTCCTGGCTGCTTTGGAGGAGAAAAGATAAGACATCTTATCCAGGGTGAATAGGGGGAATGGGAAGGTCTCAGAAGCAGACACCCGGGTGCATTATGGTGGGGGGACTTAATTTTCTGAGGGAGAGAGAGGAGAGGATCCAGTTTTAGTGTGAGGGGTTCAGACTATACCGGAAGCGGTCGCTGGGGACATCAACAGGTTGCTGGCTCGAGTTATGTAAGTTGGAAGTTTCGATAGTTCAACCTGAAGTTTATAGGCTTGTGTTGTAAACAAAAAGAGTCACACAGACAGGTCATCCAAAATAATTGGGTTAATTGAATATCAGAAAACATTTTGTAACCAAAAGTATTTTAGTGCAATTTCTATCACTGTGCAAAGTTTCAGTACTCTCAGTAGTCTAGAAGTGTGTTAGGTAGCCCGTACAAACTTATGTACAAACTTTCTTGTCTGTACTATGAGAGATATGTGCAATTTGCGTTGGTGATCGGTCATATCCGGTGATATTTTCGGTTCAATCTAGACTTAGATGTTCCGTATAGCATGTACTTGGTAACTGCATAAACTAGCAAATAGTTAGCGGTATTTAAGAGTGCAATGACAGGGATTAGGGCTCCAAGGCTACGTGGGTTAATCCGACAGGAAGTGGTCGCAAATTGCAAGCTATGCAGCTAATTAAGCGTGATTGTCATAAATATGTCCTTGAAAACTTTTAACTTATTTAGAGCGAGACATATTGAGAGAAAAAAATGAGGGTGTAATCAATCATCGTAACAATGCAAATATCTCATCATTGTACAGGTCGTTTCCGCATCCGTTTTCAAGGTAATCTCGCTTAATTAGCCAATTACTCTTAGGTTAGTAATGAATCCTGTCCCTTAGCCGGTTTATGTGTAGCAACACAAGATGCATTAATTTTAAACTTCGTATAAACAAGTTTCGGATTATTTTAGATCCGGCGCGCGGCGTCTCTGAGGTGTGTTTAGCTTAAAATTTTGTCAGTTCTAGGTGGGGCTATAAAAGCTGTAAATTTTTTTGGAGGGGGCGTAAATTGTGGTAATCCTTGCATCTGATTAAAGAGAGTGTCGTGGGAAACGAAATGAAATTGCAGAAATGTGTGGAAGGGTCGAAGTGCCTCCTTCCTGTCTTTGTCTTCCTTTTTTTTGTGTGTGTGCACATTTATATTTTTGCGCTAATGAATGGTGTAGCCTTAACCTCCAGGGTATGACCGAGGTTATACTCTTTTTTTTAAAGGTGTACGCAGGCGTGGAATTTGCTGCCGAGTGAGGGCCAAAAACTTTTTGTGTTTACGGTCGGATAATATTGACTTTCAGTAAAGTAAATAGTCTCAAATTGGAGGAGATTGTTGACTGACATTTGATAACCTGCTTGTTCGATGGGGGTCTAATCGACAGGGCAAACAGAAATCACTTGGCTGTATTGTACTGTAATTAACGAATAATTAGCCCCCCCATAATAAGTTTGCTTTAAGGCAGTTTTATCCCAAATATGTATCACTGTCCTTCACTTAAAAAAAAGGTGACCCTGCAGCTAATAATTGTGTTGTTTGTTTCAGGTCCCCAGTTGAAAACTACGTCAGCAAGTAGCTCCAGGTCAACAAGTCCAGCCAATGGTGGTGCCCAGTCCTTGATTCCGGCGCCCAGAAGCGGCGCCAGAACTTCGCTCAACGAAAAACACATTGGTTCCAGGTAATATTTCCCATCATCAATATTTATTTTTAAATATTTTTAAAAGCTTCGCACGCTTTTGTAGAATAAAAGGGGGGGTTCTAAAGCTCCAAAGGCGAGNGGGCAATATAGGGGATGGTTTGGATATGGCAGGGTCGTATGTACAAATGGACTGTTTTAGGATGGGTGTATTGTAGGAAGGGAGAGCAAGTGCTGGGGTAACGGAATACCGTTACACTTCCCACTCGCATGCTCCAATTTGGAATGATTTGGTCCAATCAAGCGCTTGTGATTGGCACGAACTCTCCAATGGAACTAGGAGGACTAATGGGATTTGTTTTGAAGCCTGTTCTAGTCGATCGGGGGACGAATTTTTCACGCTTGACTTATTCGCGCGAGTTGCACTTCTCTCTCCATCGGATTTTTAATTTATCGCTTGTTTTTTTCACGTCCAATAAATCAATACTACATCATGCGTGAATTTTTCAAAAAAACAAAACTGTTATGAACTGCTGATGTAACATTTTCCCACTTTCGACAGTAGTTGTTACATAAAAAAAATTAAAG
Source organism: Catajapyx aquilonaris (assembly GCA_000934665.2). Taxonomy (NCBI): domain Eukaryota; kingdom Metazoa; phylum Arthropoda; class Diplura; order Dicellurata; family Japygidae; genus Catajapyx; species Catajapyx aquilonaris. The sequence continues at coordinate 151,279 of KZ538018.1, forward strand.
GAAATCTGTCATAGCAATTATCTTCGTGTGGATTGACAATTGGAAAACATTTTAACAAGAGTCTAATAATAAATTCATACCGTAGGCTATATTGTTTGAGACAAGTCCAGCTTGATGAACAAGGCAGGCATATTGTTATTGATGACAAAGTTGAGCCTATTAATTAGTGACACGAAGAGGTGATGAGTGTCATGAAAGAATGAAACAGGAGGGATGGATATAAATGACACAAACATGTCTATTATCCACGCATCAATTAACACCGGGAATTTAATACACCAATAAGCGTTGTTTACAGCTCGGCCTGTCTGTTGTTCAGGGTCGCTGACCTTTTGGGATAAAAATTTAAGCCCTTATTCATCACATGGAACCGCAACGATATTAAGAGCGAAACGCAATTTTTTGGTCGTAAATTCCTGCAAGATTTTTGTAGTACAGGGTGCTACAGGGAGTACTAATTAATATTGTTCAACCACTACTTTGAAGCAATCAGTTTCATACTTAATCAAAAATATTAGCTTTAAACATGAGATGTAATGATATTAATTGCATGGATTTCGAACAGTGCACCATCATGTATAGACAGGCTTAATTGCATCAATTGTGGATGGTATGCACTGTACGGCTTGTTACTTTAGAGAAACGTGTTCACCCAGCCGCATACCCGGAATCTGCTGCATTATGCACTGTAACCTCAAGGAACTAAGCGCATTGCACTTCCATCACTGTACAATCGTCAAGCAAGCAAGCTTGACGACATGAAACCTCTCAGCTAAAGTGACTGCAGAGATTCTGCAAAAAAAAAACTAAACAAAATCGTTAAAGCCGACATCGTGAATTCAAATTGTCTATTTCGCCATCCGGGAAGAGAGTGCGGACCTTTGCAAAAAAAAAATTTGAATATTCGGGAACTTGGATTCATGCTAATAACAAAGCAGGAAGTATTTCACCGCGAGTTTTGAACCGTATCAGCAAAGTAGGAAATTCCGCAGAAAATTAATTACGGCAAAGTTTGTGGAGGTATACCGAACATTCAGCGAACGGCGAGCAGGAAGATAAAATGACCTGACTCTGCAAGATAATTGTAATATCGATTTTAGCAAATTACGAAAATTGCGTTGTGGAATTTCAGCAGGAATGTTAATTGGTAGAGGACACAACTCTATAGGATAGGCGCGTTAGAAATGAACTTTTAAGAGTTATTACTGAAATGTATATATTGAAGGCCAACATTTTTAAAGAGGCCTATGAGAGCAGTTAGGCTCCAACGGTTCGTAATTTACCAAAAAAAAAGAGCGATAAAAGTGAATGTGAATGAGCATGTCTTTCGCCTGACTAGAGTAAGTGCTCTCATTTGAAGTTTTAAAAGCGAGATCCGTGGCGCCACAGCTTTCAATAGCTTTGCCTTGATGACGCCATGTGATGAGAGAAATGCCCAATTTCTTCGGGCTCTTATCACCGGAAATCTACAGGGTGGCCCAAGGGTGGGCTTAAAAGTTTGTTCACCTCAGCAACCACTTTAAATAGGCATTAATTTCTTCTTCTTTTAAAATTGATGAACTTAATGGATGTTTTATTGTCGACAGGAACATTAGTGGTCAGCAAACGACTGGCAGGACATCACTCAGGGCACCGGGGTCGGCGCAGGTGAATTCTGGTATTACATATGCGCCTGCAGCTCCTGGTCAACAAGGTGGGAAGAATTCTATGCTGGACAAGTTCAAGTTCTTCAACGCCAAGGACAAAGGAGAGCGGAACAAAAGTGGTGAGATATCCCATAACAACCTAAAGAAAATGACACGGAATATTAACTCGACTCTTTCCTATACAGGTTCGGGTGTGTCGAAACGTACCTCCAGTTCCAGCGGGTTCAGCTCGGCTCGCTCGGAAAGAAGTGATTCGTCGACAAGCCTGTGCAGCGAGAGCAAGCCGGCGGTGGTAGAGACAAAGACTGAACCTGTTCAGACGGTGGTGAACGACAACCTGAACGTCCACAACGGTCCAAAGCCATCCTCAGGGACAAGGTCGCTTCGAAGCAAGGTCGGAAAAGTGTCCAATGCCCGCGACTCGAAGCAGAACTCTCCCAAGTCGTCCAGGAAGGAAGAGAGCAGCAGGCATTCGTCCAAGAGCACAGGAACCATGAAGGAGGCAAAGCACGCAAAGGACGAGAAGAACAAGGCCAGCGAGGACAGCCCGAAGAAGAAGCACGAGAAGATCTCATACAACCCGCCTCTGGAGGTGGACGCCCCGGTGAAGCAGTCCAAGATATCCAGCCTCTCAACCAGACAGCATCAACGAAACAGTGTGATCGAGGAACCGTCTGTGTCGCCTCCTCCTCCAGCACCTGGGTCGGGCATACCCAAACCGACGGCTGCAGTCAAAGGAACAAGCCAGGCGCCTAAGGCGTCGTCGGTGCCGCCGGTGTCCAAGGAGGAATCGGAGTCGGACACTAACAGGATGGCCATGTCGTCCAGGGGCAGCAGCAGTGCGTCGCTACCCAGGGTGCAGAAGCAGCTGGGGCGGCCCAGGGGCGAGGAGGCCATCAGCGTGGCCATGGTGTCGCCGATGCCCAAGGAGAAGGGCGAGTGTGTGGCGCCCAGTGAGAGCGGGTCCAACATAAGTGAGTCCAGCCACTCCAACTCCAACGGACCATCCAACTCCAACTCCTCTGAGAGCAGCGTTATATACAAACCGGGTTCTGAGAGCAGTGCCAGTGATATATGCAAGCCCCTCTTAGAGAAAGTGGGCTCCACCAAAGTTGGAGAAGGTGTCACCACTACGCCTACTAGAAGGGACAGTGGCACTCCTGATCAGTCAGAAAAGGTCAATAATAATAATAATAATAATAATAATAATAATAATAATAATAATAATAATAATAATAATAATAATAATAGGCTAAAATTTTGTGAAAATACATTATGGAGAGAGGTTCAATATGGACAGATTTCAAGCATTTTCCAATGTCTCATATTACGTTATAATGCCAGGAGTTGCTACTCTGTGAAAGCTAAGTGCTGTTATTTCTATGGATAGCAGGCTACTGGAAAACTATCCAAATGGACCTACTGTTAAAAATAATAGGTCAAAATGCATTTGTGTAGGATAAAATTGTGACTGTCCTTATTATGCATTGACTTTCTCCTTTGTATTTAATGAAAATCCACATTCATTGAATTAACATCAAGATTTTCTCATTGATATTCTCAGAAGTCTTTGTAGTATAGCCTACCAAACGAGGACAACTTTAAAAAAAAATTATATGATTTTATTGCACTCACAGTAAAATTAACAAGAATAAATCCTACAGTAAAAATGACGAGAATAAATCCTAGGTCTGTCCTAATCACTTCTACTTGGGAGGGCTTCACTTTTTACTCGTTAGTATTCAGGAGAGAGTTGCCTGTGACGTTTGCAAATGGCCTGTCATTACATAAGATCAAACCGCAGAGATATTTGGCCAAGAGACACCAATTCTATGTGCGATGTCAACAAATCATCGCATGATGCAAAGGGATCTCAAAAGAAGATGCTTGTCTATTGGTTACAAGGGTGGTCAGTTGAAAGACATCTGCCCCAAAAAATGGCGACGCGCAATTTTAATTGACAATGCCGATGCTTTTTTTTTGCCAATTTAAAAGTTTGGAAGAAGTTTCGTGTCGCCTGTCATTTTGTGACGTGCGGTGTAACTCGACCCATCAGTCAACCTTTGATTTAAATCAGTGTCTGGCATTCACACTGAAGATGTCTGCTTGAGATTGCAGCACTTTCTCCATTTCACAATAGTGGTCGTATCGGCTGTGGAATTTGCATTCTTGAATAACTTGCCATTTCTAAGTATAATCACAACAGTGTTATGTTTTTAATTAATAACATTTATTGTTTTTTTCCATTCAGATTTTGAATCAGGATATACCAAATGTGAATGGGAAAGAGGCTGGAGAGGAGGATGACCTGGTGATGAACGTGAAGCCAATGCAGCCAATCCTGTACGCCTCACCATACGGATACCTCAGGGGTCTTGGTCTCTCACCCAAGAATACACCGCCAAGTGTTCACATGACTCGCATGAGTAAGTACGATGAATAACTCCTTTTGCCAAAACGGGGAGCTGGTGTGTGACACATGCTAATTTCTCCTTTCCAGGTTATCATGCGGAAAATCAAGGCAGTCCCAAATTCGTGGCATCCAACAGGACATTGTACTCATCTCCTCATGATCCATACCGTTTCCTTCACAATATGAAGATCCGAAGTGCTGTCGATCCAGACTACAGCGACATTGAAAGCATGGACTTTGCCACAGGTGCGACACATTAATTTGGAAAGATAACTCATTAGACCCAGTGGAGAGTAATTTGAAAAACTCAGCGGGTGCTTTAATAATTATAACCCAGGAAAGGAGAGCTCTGCAAAGTTACATTTTAGAGGAAGTTTGCTGCTTCCCAATTCTCTGCATTTAGAAGCCTCCGAAAGAGAGATGGGTGGGTTGAAAGAGGGTGAGCGGAATAATTATCATGTCATGGGCATCCCTCGGCTGGGAAGCTGTGTGTGTGAACGGAATTGCAGATTGCAAAGAAAATCTCATTTGCACAAAAAAATGGGGTAGGAAAACTCTGATGTCAAGAATACTCGGTGCAATCCAATTACATCTGGAGTACTCTCCACTTAATTTCATGAGGAGAAAAATATGATTGTTGGTTTAACCAAGAGCGTTTAACTAATGCCCACAATAATTTTTAGCAGAGTTTTCTGATGGGGTGTCCAATTATTAATAACTATAATACTGATGTTGTTATTCATTTCATTGTTTAGGTTACATGTCTGATGGTGATGTCCTGAAAGGAGGTGGGATCCTTCGACCTGCATTGAACGATTCCCATGATGGTTACCTCTCAGAAGGAGGTGCTTCTCTGTATGCAAGACGGATGCAAGCCCGCTTTCGAGAGGCCATGCAAGCGACCAAGGAAGGAAAGGGATTAATCACAGATGATAGGTGAGTAGCTATACTCAGCTGGACACTTTTTGATCGCTGTCACTGGTGTCATACCTATCTGATGGGGGCACTTTTAAGTCTCTAAACATGGCAACTCGTGCGCAATAATTAAACAAATTTTTAGCCACAACTTCAGGGATATCCGTCATAATCCAAATGGCATGTCGCTGTCAGCCAAAGTGACGTAAGTGCTAAAGTTGCTCGCTGCGGGCAAGGTAACTCAAAACCGCATAAGCTCATTTGGCTAATTGCAAAGTGCCAGTAACTTGCATTTGATTTCCGTGTCGCCAGGGACAAATTCCAGCCATCGGCTATTGCTTGCCCTAGGTGCCGAATTTGTGTGGCCTTTTTTTTTTTTAAAGCAATGCAGATATCCTAGCTGCTAACCTCTCCTGTGTCGCGGGAGAGTCTATCAATCAGGATGCAGGAAAATATTTCCGCGACACATTCAGCATAATTTGACTGCCTCAATTAATATATCTGGCCAAATGAAATCCTGGCTTTAGTTGAATCTGTGTGGAAAAAGAATGTATAATTCATCAGGTGCTGAGTTTTTGTTCCGAGAGATGGCAGTGGATTTCCTGTGTGCAGACGACTCTCTCTCACACAGAGAAAGTTCTTGATTATACATTTATGAACATTTGGAGAGCTTTCCGTGCGGTGCTCGACCAAGTGGAAACTATAGTTTCTGGGCTTTTGACTCGGGGTTTTTCAGAAAAGCCTGTACTTTGTGCTTGAAGTTGAGATGGAAGGTGTTGGATGGGAGCCTCTCAAAAGAAAGGAAAAAAAAAGTTTCAGATCGGGTTTAATAGGCTAGTTCCAAAATCATGTCGGATTACATGTCTAGCCGTGCAGTCAAATTTTTTTTTAAAGAGGCAATGTTCCGCAAATAATGTAACTAGATTTGGCACTAGTTTTAGTACATTACACACAACTTGTAACGAAGCTTTGTGCCCCATTGTTTGGGAAGTACCGCTTTTCAACAGTTAATGAAGTAAAGCACTGTACAGTACACAGTTCACCTACTAAGTCCACATTTCTATGGAGAGCCTACGGATTGTTTGTCAGCTACTGTTCGAGAGGAAAATAAGCATGCGTGCATGCCAACTGAAAGAGCATGTTACACAATTTCTAATCAGTTCTGGATGTATTTTAGCAAATCATTTTAAAATGTCATTTATTCCTTTTCCGTCACTTTGTAACTGCTACAGCCCAGCACCATTGTTAACTTGTGGACTTGCGCAGTCTGTAACGTAGATAGGTAATATCCTCAATATTACAGACAATACGCCTCCAGTTTGCACATTTCACCCGGGTCATATAGATTGCATACAGTTCCATGTTCCGCAACCCGTATAGAACTAGACCTCAAATGTGCGGCAGGTGCTTTTTTGGGGCAACAACAAAAGAGGGGAGGTGTGAGTTGTAAATGGAAATGTTATTGTTGTAGTCTACACCATATCTGGCTGGCAGATCGATGCCCACCGGTGCGGTTGAGGGTGAAGTTCGCTGAAGTTCGCGATTTGCCTAATGGCCCCCCCTTTTATACCTCCAAGCATACCATTTTGGGGGGGGAAGCCTAGGGTCATTCATTCCTGATCCTTTTCCTCTTTTATATATATACGCCCGTAACGAAGTGCCCCTGACATAAACGCGGTACGTGCAAAATCGAACCCAATGGCCTCTTTCTCATGGGG
>JYFJ02000229.1:0-16493 GCA_000934665.2 Catajapyx aquilonaris
AGCGGCGTTTTGCCGCGCACCCGCATGCCGCGACGACTTGCAGTTTGCGGTGTGAAGTCGCGTTATAACGCGAAAAGGGAATTCGTAAAACAGCCTTTAGGGTTGTAAGTCGGGTCAGGTCGGGAGGTGGGCGGATGAAGCTGTGGCAAGGACCAAAGATGGCGCAACCTGAGGCCAATTTCTGCCAAGTCCCGGTGGAGGCGCTGCTGTTTTGCGGCAGATACGAATTGCCGAATTTTGACGGCTCGCCATGGCCTTACCGTTCGTCTCCAGAAAAACTGCTTATACCCTCGGAATCGGGATTTTTTGCCCGATTTTGAGAGCCCAACTTGCATTTTGAGTGGAGTGTCCCTTTAATGAAAACTCGACACTCGAGAAAATTTATCGCCACACGGTATTGTGCACTGATACCCAAGATGTATTTTTTTTGTTTTCGGTTGGGATAACTAATATAATAATATTATTGTCTACTCTAAATGGTGCTTCTACATTGAGCAGATCCATAATACACCAACTCTAAGCTTTAATGTCAAATAACACCATTCAATGCGTCTAATTAATAGTGAGGGTCATAATGATTGTACTGCAGGCCTACATGGAAAAAAATATTCCCTGTATGCTCTAGTAAGAGCCAAAGATCCGTATATATGCCAGGCACGTTGACGGCAGGTAAGCCATCATGGGTAGGTATAAACCCTGTTTTTACACTCGGGACTTCATAAAGGTCAACAACTTGCAACGAAAACTCCAACAGAAATATGAATATCCGGGTTCCTCACAGAAACAGCATCCGACTAAAATTACTCTGTCTAGCTTCAGGAAGAGTAATGGTCATCTCCATACAAAATCCTCTCCCCCCCCTTCCCCCTCTTTTGAGCCAAACCTGCTCAAGATACGGTTCATAATTTAGTCCGATGCATAATTATATTACATCTAACCCAACAAATTTCATTCAGTCAAGCCTTTTTTTTAAAAAACCTAACTTCCGCAGGATAAAATGCCCCCCCCCCCCCTCCGCCCTACCAACACCACGAGACACGCTGGATAAACACGCTCTGCACCGCCATTTCTTGGGGGCAGCATGCATAATTCAAAGTCCTCCACCCAACTTGCGGTCCCCGGTCAGCTTTCAGAAAATGGCCACGAACTTGGCCTTAGTTGTTGCCCGTGTCATTGTTATAAGGGTGTGAGAGCCCGACGGGCGTCCTAGTGGATAAACATGAGTGAGCCTTGGCACCTTGTTAGAAGTTATGAAGAGTGGGGAAAGAGCCGGGAGTGGAGGCAGCACGGATGGAAGAAGAAAAAGAAGAAAAAAAGAGCAGAAGGAAAAAGTTACACTCGAGTTGAGCACGTAAAGAAAGTTTTCTGAGCGGAATCCTGCTTCGATTTGGCGTGACCTTACAAAGAATCGCGACTCCCTCTGTCGTTCGCAGTTCCCAAATAAGGGTGTAGTGGCCTGATTATGACTTCCGAAGACCCTTTGCACGTCGATCATTTCCGTCGCCAGGCAATTGCCTTTACTTGGAAAGGAACAATTTTTTGGGGGGAAAATGGGAGGGCCCTTTGGATCCTTATCAAGAGTGCAGTCCAGTGTGGGGCAGGAGGACAATTTTTTTTGCACTCTCCATCAGCGACGACAAACCGTGGGACAATTGTGAGTCGTGCAGGTCTGTGGTGCATGATTTTGCTTTTTTTCACTTCAATGGACCCATGAGCACGCTCCACAATAGTGTCTTCAAAGAAATTGTGGTCGCTCTAACGGCTCTCTGCAGAGCAGTGTGCAACGTACTTGATGAGGGGGAAAAAACGCTAAGGAGAAACAAGCAGTGTCTTATTAATTTTGTATTGCCACTTCCTTTTTCCCTCGTGGCATGTTATACGCCGATTGCTCTTTGCCTTCGCTCAAAAAAAGGAGATCTAGACAAGAGTGACCTATTTCTGAAGCGTTATCTGTAGAGCCTGGCATTCAAAGTGCTGCGCATAACATTTTCATCTCACGCCAGCAATGGTTCTACATAATGCTTGTAATTTTCTTCCGAGCCTGCTATATGGACTGGCCTATCGAAATTTTGAAGGAGGCTTTCATTATAAATTCCTTTTTGAAAAATTACGAAAGTGGCTTTAATTATCAATATGTGTTAACAGAGCCATGAAAACAATGAATTTCATAATTATTATGATTTAAGTTTCCAGAAATATAGGCCTATTGATCGAAGTCAGGGTAACATTACCATATATGAAAGGGAGCAAATTAATGGGAGTAACAATACATCTAAGTCTAAAATGGATGGACACCAAACCATAAGCGCACCCTTCGAGTTAATCAGAAAAGTGATCTGCCTTTTCCTATTTAATAAAATATATGCTTTTCATTTAGCAAAACTACTACTTCTATGATTTTAAAAACGCGTTTGATAGTAAGCTGTAGAAAGAGGTACGGTAATGACAGTAGTTAAAAACTTAAGGTATATACTGGCATAATTATTTTTAACGATATGTGGTTATAAAAATCTGGATCCTCATGGATCTAGATAGACCTATACACAATCATTATACTTACTTGCATCTGAAAATGGGAAATATGAGCACATCGTCTTTATAATACTGGATGTTCCACTTTAATTGTCCGTAACGGGTTAGTGATTATTTTGCACTAAGCTGCCTTCGTCTCAGTTAAATGTTGCTTAATATAATGAGCTGATTAGTGCGAAAAATCCAGCCACTACGGACACTTGAATTGGAACACTGCATATATTTCCAACATAAATGATTTGTATATGGGTCAAATTATACATTAACTTCCGTAATTAGTTGTACATTTGCAAAGCCACTTAAAATGTGTGCCAATCATAACTTATTTACCGATGCAATCTATTCTAGTGGATTAGACTGAACATAATTGTTTCGGTGTGTCTAATTAAAGCCACTAATTAAATATGCAGTACAATTTGCCATCAAGCGTTTCATGACTGCTGGTAGAATTGCGCTTCACACATCGGACCTGTCCATTGTTTTAATGGGTGGTATGTATATGAATACCTACTTTCAAGCTAGCCAACTCAAGCCACCTCCACCGATATAGGAAAAAGCAGGTCCTACCTGATGCAAAACAATTTTACATCCAGCAACTACTCGTGTGCGAAACAGTAATTTTAATGCTTCTCACTGAACACTGTGCAGATTTTGTTAATTACAATATTTTCCACATCCTCCTTCCAACTTTGTCAAACATGCCGCAACATTCTTGCAACTCTCTGTCCAAAGTGGTCTAACAGAACTGCAGTAGTGCATAATCCGAACAGAAACGCACTACTACACAGTTTCCGTTACGAGTCAAGCCAGCATCGTATTTCTAGAGAATTTATAGGTAGTCATGTAGCAAAACGCCTCTGGTTAGCAAGTAGCACTCCAACAGTGTCACCATGATAAACAACACCATTCGCAGGATAAAGGAAGTGGGTAAGGCGACGCAAGTCCTCCATTTTGGAGGGGCTAACTTGTCCCCTTTTCTTTTTACCCCATCTTCCTCTTTAAAGAACTTGCGGCCAGAAATCAATAGCGGAGATGATAGAAGAATGCAAAAGTCATCGATTCCATCCCCTACCCCCTTTATTCTTCAACCCCATCGGCCAGATTAGTGGGGGAGAATTTTCATTTCACCTCCACCATTTCTTTAGCTTCGACCTCAAGCTTGAGATTATCCGTCTGCATTCCCTCCCTACCATTTGTTTTCACCGTTCACCTCTTTTGCTGGGGCCTGAGAAAATCAAATCACACGTTGTTGCATTCAGTTGCCGTGAAATGCAAATCTTCTTTATTGACTCTTTCTCTTTTCCCTTCTTGCTTATTTTTTTTTCTTTGCCAGAAACGTGTGAAGGACGCTGCCTGATTTTCAAATGAGTTTATACTGCAGAGGGTTGGTGCAAGACAGGGTTGGAAAAACATGCATATCGATAGTACAACAATGTGTTATCAGTATAGGGTGGCCTCACATGCGAGGGTGCTAAAATGTGGTTGCTTTTTTCATAATGGTGATGGTATTTCACGCGTTTGAAATGGTGTGCATCGCTGGCCTTTTTGCGCGCATAATCACCCTTGCATTTCTAAGTCTAAGCATTTGACACAATCTCTTGCATCAGAGACAGTGTACATTCAGAGCCAAAAGTGTTGTTGCTTGATTTCAACTGAGATGATGCGGAGGATGAGGATCTATATAGGTACAATAGTGTTGCATTTTGGCACGATGTGTATTCTCATATTGCATGAAGGAATATTTAAAATATTGTGTTGAAATATAATGGAAATTTGGGCGTTTTTTATTAATATGGCTAGAGAAGTGGGGTGCTATTCTTGCCCAACTGTCAGCAAGGATGGTGGCAACCCGTTGCAGGTCGATATGAAAGTTACACTGCGTATTTTTAGGCATGGAAATGAATTGTTTGACCTAATAACATGAATATAATGTAACAAGCTTTCCGAGCTGGACATCACAAAATATTGTCAGTTACTAGGCAATAAACCTAATAAGTCATCTCATAAATTTTAATACCCATTTGACCAGTGGGTAAAAATAATCAAATTACTGAAAAACAGATTGCACTATAGTACTGTATACTTGCATATTGGCATATTCACAAGCTTATATACAACTACAGTATTTTCAAATACGCGTAATATCCCTTAGGCTACATTTAACAAGGGAATAAAGATTATCGGATCTTCAAGCCATAGCACATTAATAACTGTCCGGCTTAGCTTACAACTCTATACAGGGTGTTTCTAGCCAGTCCATCCAGCGTATTTGGGCCAAAACCCAGCCAAAACAAGTCGAAAATGTAGGGAGGAGAAATTTCGAGGGACCAACCGTTAACGAGTTAGACGACCAGAAACAGTGGCCTGTTGTTGCCGACGTTGCAGGATGTGATCGGTGATAATCACTTCTGTGAAAGCGGTGACTTTGCAAATCCCAACAGTCGCGATTTTCACGCTCATATCCTGCTACTTCGGCAACCATTGACCAATATTTCTGGTCAAGGTCATTTTAACGGCTGCTCCCTCGACATTTCTTCCCCCTACATTTTCGACTTCTTTTGGCTCAAGTGCTCGAGGAATACGCTGACGGCAGTTGGCTGGACTACTAGCAAACACCCTGTATAGGCCTATTAATTTATTTCTACCTTAGCCTAAGGTTAAGATGATTTCTGGGGAATAAATTTTGACTACCTTCACTTTATGACTATAAAATATATGAAGACCCCGGGGAAAGACCAATCAAGGCCCACCTCATGTGAAACTGATATTGCCATTTAAAATTTCGAAGGCCCATAAGGTTCTATAGTATATCCCATTTTCGGGGCCTTCCATAGCGACCTATGATAATTATTCCACAACCACGACCAAACTATCATATTCTATGCTAGTGAAACTATCTTCTGAAATATATAACCAATTTTTGACAAAAAGTGAACCTTGATCGTTCTTCCCCCGAGGTCTTCATATAGTGTGTCAGCATTAATTCGTGTTCTCCAGTTGTTAGGGAGGACTACGACAAAATTCTACTGTAGTATATGCGGGGACAGGGAGGGGTAGAGGGCAAGTTCTAATTTAACTTCACGATATCGATACTCTGCAATACGTCTACTTTTACATCTACCGCGGCATTGTGCCACCGGTACTTAGAAGAAGTTTGTTCTCTCTCTCTCACCTCAAACCTAGCCAGACGTAGATATTATCATGCAGAAGAAAATAATGCACTTCATTCAATCAAGCTTTGATAAACAAAATAATACTGGATGGCCCCTTGCGCCACTATATAGTTACAGTAGTGTGGTCATACACTGTAGGACTATACATTATTCTGAGGCTACAAATATATTTTAGGCTCAGAAGTTGTGCGAACCCAAATTAAGGGTGTTAAAATCTCCAATTATGCATGATATTCATAATGCATAATCAGACAGTTTCGAGTCATTTGCATTCATACACCTGGGCCTTAGTATTATCACCCAATTATCGTCAATTGCGTAGTCAAAAAGCAGGAAAATAGCTCCAACACCAACTCTATTCCTACTGTATAATACCTTACTAAATAAATACTTGCTCATATTCATCGTTGTTATTTGCCCTTTTTAGCAACAAACGCACAACTCAAAAATCTCATGATCCCTCCTTACATCTCCTACTTTACAAACCTTAACCTTAAGACGGTAACAATTTCCAGTGCAAACCTCAAGAAAACTTAACTTTCAAAAGTCACAACCAAATGGAAATGGCAATGACTTAGTATTCCCTAATTCCAAAGCTCAAAGGTTTTCCGTACCACCTACTCGCGAACTGATTATACAGAAGACTTGGTCAGAAGCTTCATCAAAGGGATATGGAACACTGTTATAGTATATGGCAACCTGCAAATATTACATCTCTTGTAGCGGTTATCCGGCGGAAAAAATAGTCTCTATAATCATGGAGAAAATATTACGTTAGTTTATATTTACAAAACTTTACTGGGCCTTTATTTTTCCACCAGTACAGTGTGAATATTCAGCATTTAAAGTTAAGCAGAACTATTCAAAACCTGTAAAATCTAGAGTTGATAGTGATCTTCCGAAAATTGGTGCCATTTGATCCTGTATATGACAGATGGCTAGGCACTGCCTTCTATTCCTCAAGGCAAAAAAAACGCCTGACACAAACGTGCCTAATGATCAATGTAGAATCATGTCTCCGATCAGAATAGCAGAAGCCTTTCCCCATGGCGATTCCAAAAGGGGGGAACAATGGTTGGCAATATTGGAAGAAAATCACGGGAGTTCGCCTCCGACCGTTTCCTAAGCACCCCACCGCTTTTTTGTACTTCAAAGAAACGAAGAGACTACCAATGCCAACTTTTTTTCCCCCTCCCTCTCCCTCTTCTTGTCAGAGACCTCTCTTTGCCTTGTAAATCTGGCCAGGATTTGGGCTCTGCTGGGGCTATGCGAGTGATTGCCGGAGAGCCCTATGTGGCTGCACTGATTTCCGGATTTGATTCCGTATAGTGTCAAGGCGCATTCTGGACAGAGAGGGAAGAGGAGGAAGAGGGGAGACCCTGAGGGAGTGATACGAATTATACTCTGGGGCCTATTGCCAACGATTTTGGAGAGTTGGCGGTTATGTTGACATATGGACAAAGTTGGTCCAATTCAAGTACTCTTGTGGGAGACAGATCAGGAATTGCTCGTGAATTTCGGTTTCGAGTCGGTAGGAACTAGGGAAAACTCATATTTTCTAGTGGTGACTGTCAGGTTGACAAATTCGGGTTCATAAGTGCATGCGGAATGCCGGAACATATGAAATACAATTGTGTCAGATTACCGCTTGACACACGGCTGGCAAAAGTGCTCTATGCTATAATCTTACCACCCTCAGGCAAAAATTAACTTTTGACAAAAAGTGTACCTGTGACCCAGACTGTACATGAACCCAAGTGCCAAAAAAACGAGGAACGCTGTCCACAGGAAAAAGGCTTGCAAATTGCTAAACCTACCCAGTGACCACATCGCATAGAACAGAGTAGACTAGCGGGAGCACAAGTGGGGCAGGGACGTGTTAATGAATCTGGCGGATGGTCTCAATTTCGCAAGTTGGGCCAGAGGGTGTGCCGGTGAGGGGGATTGGGGCAGCAGGGGTGAGCCGAGGGTGCCACCAGTTGTGAACGGCCGCTTGACATGCCAGTGCGTGCAATTCGCTGGAGAAACAGATAAATGAAGCATCGATCCCGCGGTCAGATCGTTTGATCCCTACATTCGAAACGCGCACGAAGTCGAGCTACACGATGACGACGAAAACGAATTGTGGTCGTAGAGGTCGGGTCACGTGGGGATCGCCTAACTCACGCCCTGACCTCACTAGATGGCTGCTTATGCATATATTCATCCACCAGGTCTGCGCTTGCATTATCAACACCCTTTTGTCGCCTTCTTGGCACCTAGCGACAAAGGCTCCAAAATGCGCAATATTTGAATGTGAATATAAGCTTCGTTTGAAGCCAGGAGGGAGGGAGATCTGTGTAAAAGAGTGGGGGGGAGGGGGGGACCCCCCGTGCTTATAGGTTGATGGGCAGTAAAACGGTGATGGCTACTACGTGCACGTGCTGAATGTGGATTTTGTCCGGGTATTTTACCCTGACGTGAGCGGCATTTGGGATAGGGGTCCACCCCCTCGCTCTCTGACTACCATCACCGCAAAACACTGCAAGTTGACAGTAAAGTTTTACGCTGGGAACACCCCCGTCCCAACAGACCCTCCTCCCCAAACCCCTACCGTTGGGGTTAATTGTATCATTCCAGATTACAGCGGGAGAGTTGCAAAGCCCTTCGATTGCTCTGCAAGAACCTGACATCGTTAAAATCGCACACACACACACCCAAAAAAAACCAGGGGGAGAAAAAGTAGAGCGTAATAAGCTAATTATTGGCGGGAAATAATTGTGGTGCAAAGGAACTGAGAGGGGGAGTGGGGTATACTCGTTGCCCCTCCTATCAAAAGCTGTACACTACTTCCTAATTAGAGACGAGAGCCTGCAACTCAAACAGCCGGCACAAAAACCCGGATCCCCTTTGAAGATATTCCTTGTCACAACAAATTCCCGGAAAGCCTTGCGGGGGTGGTGGGAGGTTTGGGTGGGGTTGAGGTGGGGTGGCTTCGTCTCTTGAGCGGGGGATCTCTTTGGTGGTGGGCAATGCACCGGCGCAAGGACCGCTTGTGCTCCCCTCCCTCCACCCCCTGAATGCAGAGCACGTCCCCCTGCAAGCCCCGGGGCTAATCAGGAGACGACGGGAATTGCCCAGGCAAGCTTATCACGAAGTGCGTCTCCGAGGTAGCATAATCACCAGCGTCTAGTCTAGGAAATGAGTCGCTACGCAACGGAAGGAAGAAGGAAGAAGGGGGCACGTTTCTTCGTAATGTACTGCCGGCTTTGGGGATGCCTAGCTCCTAACTTACCCAGATCGGTATCAATGTCTCGCACATCATCTTGCTGCCAGACTCTGGCAAAAATACGGACATGCCCTGATCAAGTGCTCTGGCGCCTACCTCTTGCAGATCTGACGGGATTAGCGGCACGAACTACCAACTTTGATCGTCAACTAGGATGAATTGCTAATGAGTTGGGATGATGAATATTTTCCTGAACTAGGCCTAATCTACTTATGACGTTTTATTTACTGCCTGGTCTCCAATGTGGCCAGCTTCTTATTGAAGGGTCAACAGCAAGGCGACAAAAATGTAGGATATGACTTACGTAGATCTATATTTTTGGTACAATTTTCCATTTTGGTAACGACAGTATAGTTTACACTATGCAGGAAATGTCATTCAACGCTGTGTTTTTAGGAAGATGATTAGTTCACAGAATTAGCACTGATAAGTAGACATATTATGACCGTCGCCAGGAATGGTGGACATCGGCCTTGCGACTCCTGCGCCCATAAGCTATACATAGGGATTGCAGTGTAAAACAGCTGTAACTCGGTTAATTTTGATCGAATTAATTTTATTTTTCAATGTGTATGAAGGTAATAGACTCCTGCATACCCTGGTGACTCTAAAAAATTAATATTGCAATTATGTTTGGGAGATAATGGTGTCTCATTCCGCTTATGAGGTTTTGCGTTGCATTTTGCTCTTGGGCCCGAAAAAGCTACTTTCAATTGAGATATTTCATTGATCTCAAAATGTGTATGAAATATACGATGTGTGTGACAAAATGGCTATTCCATATTTAAGATTGGTCCACAAAGTAGTGAGATCATGGTGTCTCTTTCCGTCAGAGAACTCTGGTTCATCCCGTCCAAATGATCGTCCGCCTCCTATCGGTGGTAATATGAAACACTGGCAGAATGTCCACCATTCCTGGCGACGCCACTCTCGACGTAATACGGGGCAATAAATTTGGTTGAATTATTGCAATCGGTTTCGCAAAAATTGTTTGCATGTGTGACTAGGTGTGTGCAATATCAGGACCTCATTTCAAATTGATATCGCATAACATATAGCAATTATTCAATATTCCGAAACAGAAAATATTGCAGCCTATCTGCCTAACTTGACCGTTGAAAAATAGTAGCAATTACTGCTCTACCATGTGGTAGATTCTGGTTAATTTTTGGTACATTATTTAGGATTTGTCTGTTTACGCCTTGAGGAGAGGCAGGCACGTGAAAGCCAGCTGTTATAAGCCACTCTCGCCAATTCCCACTAAACTAGGCATGAAGCACCTACTCTACTCATTGCGAAAATAGACAGGTCGAAAGTATAGTGACACGCAATTTTACTAGTTCTCACAAAAACGTCCCGTTACCATGAATTGATTGCCATGGTTACATTCTCATGAATAGTCTCATCAATTCTAATGTTGAATTTATACTACATGTATAGAGTAATTTGCACTTGCTTATTCGATGGCCGGACGTGAACGAACCTTTGATCTCACATTCGCCCTAAAAGTCTGATGACGTGAAATGAGGCATACCTTGGTTGTTATTTTTACAGCATTAGACACCTATTGATACCGTAGCATACCTCCGCTTGTGGTGTCTAACTATACTGTAGTTATACACAACAAGCCGAGGTACCCTACGGTTTCAATTATATATTTTTTTATTTTTTATTTTTTTATTTTACGTACCCCTTGATGGCCCTCTATGGGCCTTTCGGGGGGTGGCAGACCACCATACAGTTTTCTATTAACTTCAATCTCCGTGCAAGGAATACTAGGATATAGGGTAGGGAAAGGGATTGTTGGGGAGGGGACACTTGTGCAGGTGCATTGTCCTATGGCTTTTGGGCCAGGAGGTAAGGTTGCCAGACACCTCCTTGGTGCAGGTCAGAGACCCTCCCGACGCAGGTGAAAGGAAAGTTCCCCAGGCGGGGATCGAACCTGGGGCCTTTCACTCAGCAAGCCGTGACGTTACCATCACGGCCACCACACCTCCCCGTTTCAATTATATGTAGGCTACACCATGTTGATCCCCGTATAGCCCATTAGACCTACCTGCATGAAATGTTGGAAGTCGATATCACATCATTCTTCTACATCTGGGAGGCCTCCGTCAGTTCAAATACACTCCACAGAATTCACCACAATCCAAAAATTCTCAATTAAATACAGGTCACTTCCTGCAGTATTCATATCTATACGCTATGCTGCGGATGAAAAAGTGCATATGCCACAGGCACATCACCCAGCTCGTTACTTAGGGGCTGCCTGCACCATAGCCCCAAGTCACTAACTGCCATGCATCCCCGAAGCGACTGAAGGTTATGCACTATACAGCAAAAAACACATTTAGAGTGTTTTAGGGGCTAGTAGTATTATGAAAAACCACTCCCGTGTAGGCTTCAATGCACGCAACACTGAAGACTCAGCTCTATCGCAACAACAAACACAAGAGGGTGGGGGAAAATATGTTGATGATGTCACAGTCTCACAGATAGTCCGGTTTCCCGTCAAGTGTGCCGGTCTGATGTGAGCATTGAAGTGGTCCAATCTGACTGTCCGATACATGATAGGTCAAAGCTGGAAGAAATTGTTAGAAGTATTTGCAAAACCACATCCGTTCGTCAGACTATCGCTATGCATGCAGCTACGCATAAAGAAGCACTGTGCACATGTCCTTGCAAAAATTCGACTAAATTATGTCACCATTTGAAATGTATATTTCATATACGATTCTTCAAATGACGGAGATAAAATTGACACAATAAATGCCCAAAATGTATTAGCATGACTATAGAGTTTATAATTTAGCAGAAAAAAATCCTGGAATTGACTCTTGAATAACCTACTCAATATATTCGTCCAATCTACGGTAGTGCAAAAACGTACAAGCACATGCAGTAGTTGTGTTGTGAGATTTATTCGTTCGACTTGGCCAAATTCAACTGAAAATAAATTACCACTAAAAGGTAATTACGAATTTAAAAAAAATCGTCGTTATGTCAAGGTAACATCTAGGCTATCCTCATAATCAAATGGACCTACAGAAAGTCACTTTATCTAGGCCATTCAAAGTTCTCCCACTTTGAAACACTTCTCCTAAGTTGTGGCCTAATTGCCCTACTGGGATCTCCAGCAACGCCTTGTGAACAACCCTTTCGCACACCAAGTATACAGGGTGTATCTGAACTCAGTGCCCCGACGTATATGACTGCCTTCCTAGCCACCAGAGGATCGATTTAAGTATAGGAGTCATATGTCTGGGCAGCCTCATTACTGAGATCCACTCTTTAGCGAATTTTGCCTAATCGCTCCTTCTGACTTTTAAATAGAATTTTCTGGTGTAACTAGCCAAAGAGGCCTTACCACCTGTGGGCAACAAACCAACAAGTCCCGCCCCCAGACCTTCCAGAGCCTTCTGACTGGGGGAGGGTTCGATGGGTGGCCTAACCGACAGGATATTTTGTACTACATGTTTGCGGCCAATTATCTCCGTAATGCGGCGGCCACACATAATGACTCCTATACTTAAATCGATCCTCTGGTGGCTAGGAAGGCAGTCATATACGTCGGGGCACTGAGTTCAGATACACCCTGTATATAGAACATTATAACTGAGAGGGGTCAAGTAGACACTGCAGTTCAATTTCCCCACGACCCCACCCAACCAGTGGTCATATCATTGCACCTCATTCAGCGGCAAATCCAGGTTGCCAGAGCCATCTTGAAGGGTCCTCAATGACGGGCTTCCCTTAACCCTTCAAAAACTCGATCCGCTCTTCGGATGCTCATGCAAGGATGCTTCTGTGTCAAGCGGCAACCAGGACCCACGTAAATCCGCTTCAAAGTCCTAGTATGGACACTCCCATAAAATTATTTTCAGTCACATTTTGAAATTGAATTATTGCTATCCGTTTTAATTATTTAAATAGCAATACAACTACTATCCGGCACTGCATAACATGTTCACAAACGGCGTCAAAGATCTTTGGGCACACCCTGGTCAACAAGCGTAATTGCATTATTTTCTTGGCTTGTTGAAGTGTTACTACAGTACTACTCCAGAATAAATCCAATAATGATAGGGTCCAGAATTTTTAAACCTAAAAAAAACACCGCCTCTCTGAGCATGTTTCTCTTTGCCAATTCTGTGTATGACAACTTGAGCGAGCATTTGTCCAAACCCTGCGAATTTCATCCATACTGTGCAAGTACAGAGATTGGATTAATTCGTCGCACTTACTGTGTAAGCAGCAATTTTGCTCGCTTGTACCCCCTGCCCCCTGATATTCTCATTTCTGTGCTACCAATCTAAACACTGGACTGGGCTAGGGGAGTGACTTTATTAAATCGGTCTCCCTCCATGCCTGGGCTAAATTAATTCGCAAAATAAAAAAGTTCGCAGCGTGCGTATTGATTGCAATTTTAATATTGGCTATCAGAGGCAGTTATTTTGATGAACGATTAGCTCTCCACTATGCTGATCGAATCTCATTAGTAAGCGCGAAAGCCCCTCTGGGATGGAGGCTTCATCATCGCCATTTCCCTCCCTCTCCTCCCTTCTCCCACTTTTCGGGAGGAACAATGGTGGATCAAAGATGTTTGTACGCATGCGCCTAGCCAACTAACGTCCAGCTCTTTGAGACTTGTGCAAAATTTGCCGTTTTCTGATATTCCCTTGGGGATTATTTTGACTCCGGGGCGTGGTCTAATCGGTAACCGATGGCAACTGTGGGGGGTGCGAGAAACCTAATAAGAGACACCGACTTCTGGGTACAGAAATGCTGCAGAAATGAGAACTTGGACGACTGTTCTCCAAAGTTTGCTCTATCAAGACCGGTTGCCAAAAATATTGGATGAGAATAATTGGAAGCGCTATGTTTGTTGGAAAGGTCCTGCTGCACCTGCGGCTGCACGTTTTGTTGCAGTCGATTACGTCAAACACTCATAAAACGTCACCATTATTCCTCCCAATTGAACGTTCCTCATGATTAATTCTGCTGTTTCGGATCAAATTGCGGCCATGTTGATCACAAATAATGGAATTTTACGATGGCGGCACTACAAGTCGATGCCTTTCAACTGTCATTAATTCCTACCGGGCTTACATAGTTTTACTGGATGAACTCGAAACTTAGTGACGTTTAGGGATACTTTTAGTGGCGTTTATGCGACAGTGTTACGTCACTTTTACTTTGGGCAGTGTTCTGGCTTATCAGTCGGCTTTAATAAGTGTTACCATTTTTCTTGCTCAAGCCTGAAATAATGACAAACTCTGAAAAATAAGATGAGACAGTTAACTCTAAAAGGGCTGAATAATGACGGTAAAAAATAATATTCCATAATTTGGTATACATGACCCACCTGCGTAAATTATGCCGTCATAACAGGTCATTTTAATTGGGGTGGGGGGAGGTTCATTTACTTTCCCCCAACCCTTACCCTTCACCAATGTTATCGTACTTGATTTATGGACAGATTTTATGAGTTAAAATGTGGAGGGTGCTGAAAGCCACCTCGAAAAGGCGCTTAAGTCACCTGAAAGATTATAAACTGGACAGATGTTACTGTCTTTCTAGCCTTGCGTGCGACCCAGTAATTGAGGGTTAGATAGAAAAGACCGATAGTCCATATCTACATCAAAAATGAGCCAACAGGTGGCAGATGTCCTTCATAATTATCCACTCTCAAACGCATTAATAATAAAAACTGTTCCGTGAGAATAGCTCACAAGTATACGCTAGGAGTGATTACTACTTTACAAGGGTGTAGATGTGATTTGCATGTGACTCTCCAACATACCTATCACGCATCGAGTTGGGTAAGTAATTAATGGTTGCTATAGGATAGACTAAAATCCAGTTGTTACACCCGGATTTTCCTCGCACCAAAGTTGAGTCGGACTCTGAGGTTGCGAAACTTGAATCGTTGCATGTCATTAAACATTACGATACCGTTTACATGGCATTAGGAGTAGGGAAAGGGAGAGCTGGAATTCTGAGCGTGTATAAATTGGACTGTTCTACTTTAGCTTGAGAAAATTGCTAGGACCAGTAAATCCCTGTAAAATTCAGTGGACTTCGGATCTATTTGGTAGTCCAACTGTGTAGCATTTGCAGTTGAAGTAGCCACCCACTTATTTCATTAGACCTACGCAACCTGGTTTCAGTATTCTAGGATATGTCAATAGAGGTAGCCCCCATCTTACGACGGGGTTAGGTTCCAGCAAAACAGGGTCGTAAAATGAAAAGTCGCAGTAGGAGGCCTACCTCTACGTATATATAACAATAGGCTCAGGGGTGTTGGACCAATGTCTCATTTCAATTTTTGGTTCTTTCAAATTTTTCAAATTTTTCATTTTTGAGGTACTTTTGAATTACCTGCATCAATGGCTCAATGAAAATTGTGTATGTTCAATGAAAAACAGATAATTTCCAGAAATTTTCCTCTTTCATTATGAATTATTTGGTCCACACAACAGACAATCGAGTCAACCTACTAAGTAGGCTCGTACTAATTTTAATTCTAATGCATATTAATAAAAACAATTTTTCCCCCTCAAACGCAATATTTTTCTTATTCATATCAGCAATCAGAAATTTCGAAACAAATTTTACTATTAAGGTCCATGCAAGCTCAATACGCTTAAAATAGAACATACCTTTTAGTTTCCGGCAAGTCACGTCCACTGCACGGAGGTAAGTGTAGAATAGGCTTGCCACATTTCATTTGAGCAGAAAAGGGAAAGAATAGCAGACGTCAAATGGGACCTTCACGCCCAGGAGGAAGGTAGGCAAAGAAAAGGGAAGGAAAGCAGGAAGAAGAAAAAAAACAGTAGCAAGCATTCCAAAGCCCGTAAAAGATGGTGACACGGTCAACTTCCATCTTGGAATCGTGCATTCACAGGGAAAGCCAGCCTTCGATCGGATCATAAACGCTTGAGGCTCTATTGTGTGGAGGTAATACCCTGGGCAGAGACCTCTTTTCCAGAGGCGCATCTGACGAGGATCATTTCATCTCAATGCCAGCCGCGTCCGGAAAAGAAGCCAGCAGCTCCTGGAGGCATAAAGGGGGGGGGGGGGGAAGGCTTGAAGGGTAGGAGGGACGACAACTCCCAACTTCCTCAACACCATTTTCTTCTTCCACCTCTCACCTGAAACATTTCTCACCTCACAACTTCATCAAGGGGAGGCTGGCCGTGAAAAGGCACAATTTGACCTTTCATAACGCAAGGATGGCTGTCCTCAAACTCTGGGCCAACGTCCCGTGAAGACACGAGGATTGAATGTGAAAAAAGTGGAGACAAGAGGAGGCAAGGGGGGTACCGGGGATGTGTAGGACTGACTGGCGCATAAAACAAATTTGAGCCCAGGCATTTATCGGATGAGCCAGCTGCTAGGGCATCCGGCATTTCATCCATTTTTCAAACGCTATCCGAGGCCGTCCGGCCAAGTTTACAGAAGAGAAAGCTCTCCGGTTGACTCATGAATTTGGGAGGGCCTTTGGGTGGACCCCCCCC
>JYFJ02000229.1:16498-157018 GCA_000934665.2 Catajapyx aquilonaris
CCCCCCCCCCCCCATCCCATACCCCGTCGCCTAAGTCCGAGACGACAGCCTGGGCCTCACGTTTTTTTACTTTTTCCACTACTCATGGCCTTTCACCTCAGTGCTCACCAATATGTCAGTGACTGAAGCCTATTCAATCGAAATGTCACAGAGCGTCCTTCTCATCTACATTTCAGTGCTCTTAAGGGATACTGACACCCCTCTTTCGACTAATGTTTCACAGAAAGGTCTTAAAAATCCGTTCCGGACATTTGTCCGATAGCCTTACTGTTCGCAAGCTGTGATTTTTGGATAATCAAGAGGCGATAAAAAACGAGTTGTCGAATTATGACATTTATGCGCCACTTAGTCTGGGTTGGGAGGACGTGGGCTGTACGGAATTGCCAAAATCAGGCATTACATACGCTCCTACTTTTGTGCGTGTTCCCAATGCACATTTAATATTTGCATATCAAAAATTTCTGTAAAGTGAAGATTTGAAATTCTTTCACAATTTAGTTAAATCAGGCATTACGAAATACGTACAGTCCCTACAGTACCTTCTAATGTTTCTTTTAGAGCAATTGTAGTCAACCAGAGAAATGCACAGTACGGACAGTGCATCTTCAAACGTTCGTCTCTCACTCGATTGTGATTGGTCATATACTCATATTCTAATAAGCAAACTGTAGTATAGGACTGTTGTACTACCTAATAGTATTGGCTGAAGTCATCAGAACAAGCACAGTCGCCAAAATAGACACGTGAACAATCCCAGTTCATAGAAAATACATTTTATTAACATGAAATCACTGTACAATCTCACGGATTGGAGTAGAAATCCCCGACAATAGTTTTGGTACGGGAGCAATGACGAGACAGGATCCGAACCATTGATGCCTCGACTCAAAAAACCAAGGCCAAACTTTGAGAGCAAGTAACGCAAAAAAACACTGCACGATTAAGCGGTAGTACAGTAATTATGTGGAACCTGGCTAAGCGCACGGGGGTTTTGTGCCTTGGCGTGGAGAATCGAGGTTATCGGATTTAGACTTGGCCGCCGTTCAAGCTGTCAAAAATCGTAGCGCTTTCATTTTTCAGAGGATTTTCTTGTGCTGTGCAATGCGTCTGTTGGTTAAGGGGGCAAGTGGAGAGAGAAAAGCGGCCAGGCTGCGACGTCTCTGGGTTTCAGCGAGAAAATGCTTGCTGGCTGTCGCTCTCTCGCTGCCGACCAGTCGCTCTGGATGCCCACTTTTATTGCTGCTTCGATCATCTCCACCTCATCTTGTACGTCTTCTGCCGCACTCGCCATTCCTCCCAGGAAATATAGTATACCATACTACACTGATATCAGTCTTGGCTTTTTCACCGTTTTCTCAGACAACAACGACACACATTTTTTCTTCTTTTTCGTCTTCTTCGTCATCGACTTTGAACGCTGTGAACAAAGTACAGAATTGACATATTTTGCAAATAACAAACACCATTAAATTTTTTTTAGCTGGCGCTATTAATGGGGTGACAATTATCTTTTTAAGGGTTTTTTTTCTTTAAGTAACCAACCACGGAGACTGTGGCCTGGATAGTGGGAGGGCATCACCCACTAATTCTGCAGACTACACTCAGTCTTTTTTTTGGGTGTGGGGGGAGCAGTAATAAAATGTAAGAAATTGAAAGGTCGGATCTAGAGTATCCCAACAGGAAATTGTAAAGCAACAAGAAAAAGGTGCTGTTTCCACATTCATCTTTCTTTTTTTCCCCCCGAACCTCAAAAGTTTCAAGTGTCACGCCAATTTTTTTAAAAACTTTCCCCTTTCCTTCTCCCAACTTGTTGGCAATATATTATATATTTTCCTACTCTCCTGTCTCAGCTTTTTTTTTCGTTTCCTTCCCTGAACGTTCCTTCCTTCCTTCCTTTCTGCCTGCAGAGGATTTAATCACGCCTTGCCGAATTGTCGCAGGCTGGGGCGTGCAGAGTGGCGGATCTGGCCTTAAAGCCGGATGGCAGCTCTGGGGAGATGGATGGCGGTAGCGCACTCCTCATTCGCGGTGACATTGACGAGCATTCAAATCGCAGGATTGTGTGGCCGGCCGGCAGAAGCAGCAGCCTCGGGAACTGGGATCGATCCTAACCCAAGCCTTACTTACTACCCTGCCTCCAGCCCCCCCTCACTTCGCCCAAATATTTTCTCAACCGCACAGGCCCTTCTGCGTTATGATTTTCCGTTTTCACGTCCGTTTTCTGGAAAGTTTTTCTTCCAGCTACCCATTTCCTCATCCATTTTTTGGGGGTACAAAAATGTAAAGGTAAAAAGTTCGTACTGGAACCGACTGAGCCAGGTATGTTAATTAAAATTTAAGGTGGGTGGGCAAATAGCGATATGCCACGTTTGCAATTCCCACTTCTGAAAATAAGGCGCTTAGTTATTATATTGTGATAGTGACAAATATGACAGTTATCAAAATTGAGCTGATACCATACTAGTTTCAGTGATACAAAAGAGCTCAAAATCACTCGTCCACATTAAATGCTAGAGCGTTCTCTAATGGAAATGGAAGTGTAATCAGTTTCAGTGATATATCCAATTTTCCAACTAAGCTTCTCAATTGGGATTTCAGGCTTAAATGATCGACCATCATTGCAGTGTGCCTTATCAGTCATCACCATATTGACCTGAACACCACCTCGGTACAAATATTCAACACGACCGTTGAGAGAAGGAAAGCAGATCCATGTAATCACTTTACCCAAAGCATGTCTCATGACACTGCACTTCCGCGATAATTTGACCTGTCCGGAGTGAGAAAGTGCGTGTACCTAAATGTATCGGTACACAATTTTCCGAATTAACTTTCGAATTTGATGGTAAACAGAGCTTAGAGCAAGAACACGTACAGGCGTTTTTTGAAGAAAAGCTTTCACCTATAACTGCGTGGAAACATATTCGGTGATAGTCGTCACGAAGTTACAAAAAGACGTTGTTAGAGGAGAAATTTTGTCACATTGTTGACCGCGGGTGAATCTCATATCAAAAGGGAAGTGTATGTACCGCCTGGTATCGCTGTACCGTGACCGATTTGCAAAGCTAACGAAACTCCTACATGCTTGCAGGAGAGCAAACATGGCGTTGCTCCGTAAAGCGACAACGCCAAGGAAGGGAAGCCTACACCGTCGTCTCCATGTCTACCTGAATGTAGTCTACAGAATTGGGCGCCTTTTGTCAGCAGATGGAGTCCTTGCCATCGATAATGATCTCTTCGGTGGGCACTCTCTTGGCGCCCTTCTTCTTCTTCTTCTTTTTCTTGTGCCGCTTGCGACACTTGTGCACCAGAGTACTCAGCACCAACAAAATCAGCACGGCCATGGAGCCAGCCCCGATGCAGATGTACAACAAAGGAATAGTGAAGCTGGTGCAATTGTCCTCCGCCTCGTCAAAGCCCGAGGGACAATGAGGTGCTCCGTCGCACCAGAGCTCGCCACTGATGCAGGCATTGAGCTCAGGACACCGATGCAAGCACTCGTGCCGCTCCGTCGACACTAAACTGGACACTGGCTGGAAGGGCCTGCGGGACACTTCGATCCATTTTACCACGTACACTCCCGGCTCATGGGCCCGAAACTCCACCAGGACGTTCCGTGCCAGGTCCTCCTCCGCGTCAAACGGATCACCCCCTCGCCGATATACCCTAGACGTGGCTACTGTGACGTTCCAACCTCCGGAGAATACGTCCACGTACGAGTTGAGCTCACGGGGCACCGGACACACCAGTCTGGAATTCCGAGTGCTCTTCTCCGCATATATGGCAATGCGATTCAAGCTAGGGCACAGGACGTTCGGTCCCAGCTCGTAACCCTGCACTTGCAGGTACAAGAAGTTGCCTGGTTCCTCAGGTTCTATCAGCCAGGGATGGTTCTCGCATTGGACGTCCTCGCTTAATTCGCTTGGGCTCCGTAATACGATTTCCCCGCTAGAGCCTCGTACTCGTAGGTTCCGGCCACACTGGGGCGTCTTGATAAACTCGTACGTGCCTTCGAAGAAGAAGTCGCGATAATCGTGCGTGATGTTCATGAAGGTGATGGTCAGATTGAGCTCCACGATGCTGGCAGTGGACTCGAAGTTGACTGGGGCGCGGTCACCCGAGCAGAAGCATTGTCGGGCTATCTGGACGTCCGGCCAGGGGTACTCGGACAGCCACAGTTCGCCGGTCAGATTACTGCGAGTGAAGCAGGTATGGCGCTTCATGGCATGGTCGTAACGAGTCTCGCAACCTCGATTGCCTAATCGGAACTTGGTCAGTTGGAGTTTGATACGCTCGTTGGACTGTCCCTGGAAGCGGTATGTGCAGCTCAGGTTCTGAATTCCGCCTCGGCCGAACATGAACACGTTACGAGGGGAGCGGAAACGACCGGTGTGAGGACCTGGGTTCGAGCTCCTGAACAGGCGGTCGCAGATCCCGCCTGAAGCCATGGCTTCGCCATCCAACGAGTTGTCCACAAATTCGTAACGTAAATGGAACGTCACAGGATGCAGTGCAGTAGCTTCTTTCACCTGAGAAAGACACAAGACGCACTCTGTTAATTTACAATCAAGGTTTCATTAGTACAGGTCAGATATCGCGAATGTGATTACAGTAGCTAACTTTTCTGCACCATAGGCAAAATGCTGATTAGAACCAGGTTTAAGTTATATTTTAGAACGTCAGTGGGCTATCTCATTTCTGATTACCCCCGTAGTCTCCTGCAATGTCTATCCCCTACCAGCCTGTGAAAAAGTTCATGTCCCATGAGAGCCTTGGGGCTGCAATACAGGATCAAAATGGCCCATACTGAGTTATAATGGGCCTGTTGCCTGCTCTAATAACAACCCCAGAAATTCCGTACAGAAAGGGGAAAAGTGGAAGCTGGGGAGGAAACGGCAGATAGCCAAAACAAATTATTCGAGTCCAAAGATTAATGCCCTGGCATTTATTTCTGCCCGAACTTGGTACAAATCAGATACTGGTTTTGCACTCCTGCCAAAATATTAGGGGAAAGCGCCGTTGCTCAAGTGGCATGATGTCCTTTCTTATAATCTCTCCGCCTCTGAGCGACCTTTTCAGGCTCGAATATGGGAGGGAAAAATGGGAGAGAGAGTTTCGTACCATCTCAGTAAACTTGCAGGAGGACTGTATTCCACTTGCCCAACTTGTTTTCAGATATTGTAAAATGTAAACAAGTGGGTGTTTTCCATATACTGTACTTCCACAAAAGCAGGGTTTGAAAAATCCGCAACATTATGTCCTTCCACAAAGTGTTGCCTGCGGGATTTGGCAGGATAAATGAACTTTTCTGACTCTTTCTACTAACTGACGTAAATGCGATTATGGGCTACTCAGGATGTGTCACCAGGAAATCGTAACACGGAGGCGGACATTATTTTCTCCTTTGTGAATACAGTGCCGCACAGATATCAACGGGACAAGTTCGTTCTACTTGGTACTAGAGGGAAATAATTTTTAAAATGCTGTGAAGTCCTGCGAGCTGTGTACAGTACTACTATAGGTATTAACTGCATTTCATTACTGAATGAGTCTGTCAGACAGTTGACTTTACATGTGAATATTCAGGTGTTTCATGTTTTATTGTTGTAGAAGAGGTATAGTGCAAGTGGGACAAGTCTCATATTATATTTACAGCTACAATTTACACTGATGATGTGATATTTTCTTTCATCATTGTCCTATTCATGTGCATCTTATGGCGAGGTTATGAGATTACAACAGTATTTGACCAGTTTGCCACAAAATAACCGATAGGTCTCACTTGGTAGACTTTACTTTGCCAACTGTAAACTGACATGAGCTTGTAGCGCAGTTGCAAAGGTTAACTCTTGGATTACTCGTACAAGGTATTGACGAGGTAGTTATCGGAGAGGTTAGGAGGCATCACACGACCATGATGTTCAGATAGGTGAACTGATACTGGCTTTCGAGAAAGCAAGCAGCGACTATTGACTATGTTAAAATTGGTATGGGCAAATGCGTCCGAGTTCAATGCTGAGCAGGAACAAAATCCTTCAGAACTGTAATCTGCGAAATATTACATTTCAGCTTGTGCTAAAATGTAATACTTTATTTATATAACAGCCTATTAATGTTATGCATAATTTTTTTTAAATTGTACACTGATAGCCACTACATTGGACTATCGAATAGCAAATATGTAAGTGGTGAGGCATTATTACAGCAGCACGTAAGAAAAAAACTCATCAGCTTAAATGCTTGGAAACGATGATATCCTTACTTTAACTGAAAAATGTTGCAATACTATGAATCTTAATTTAGGCAGAACTTTGTGGCAACTGGACGAACTTATGTTGAAAACTCTCAATAAGGTTAAAACCTCCTATTGACTTTTCCGTCGCTGCGCCTACACCTCTGTTCACAGCAGTGCGCATGAATGTGGGAAGGCGTGTGAAGATCAGTGTAAAACTAAGACGGTTTTCGCCTTAAAGGACAAAGAATCATACCAGAACAACTATATTTTTATTGGTCACAAGTGGAAAAAAATCTGCACCATATACGTATAATTAACAAAATTAGGGTAGTGCAAAGCAAGTTCACTTTAACCACCTAATGCGTTATAAAAGCTGGTCATGTCAGACCATCACACCTCGATGTACTATACAGGTCTCCATATATGCACTGCACTATAATGAATTACAGAGTATTGCCCTCCAGCCAGCCAAGCGGCTCCTGACTTCCTAAAAAAAGTTTGAAAACCTGATGTAGGGCAAGGTGCTTGTTTTGTAATACACTTTTTCATTAGGTCACTAATTTAAAAACCAGCAAAAAAATCGGAGGTCTGTGGCATTAACTGAGGTAAAATGTGGTGCACGTTCCATTAATGTGCGTCAGTAATTTAACAAAGGAAAGGCGCCGAGCAAAATTTAGTGCGGAAAAAGTGAGACTCTTTGAACTCTTGCACGATCCAGTGAATAGTGTCCAAAAATTTGGCGCATGATGCATGTGCTGCGGTCAGCAAAGACGACTTGGCCTTCATTACAGGGCTAAACAGCATAAAATTATATAGCAAAATAGTAAACATTTTGAGAGCAGAGTTAAAGACCATGCTAAAGAGATTACTTTAGGGCAGAACTGTAAATATCATTTTATAGAGAGTGCGCTAAATATTAAATATAATATACGCCTCTTATGTACTGCTACATGGTGACTGTTCTGTTAATTTTGTAAATAGGACGAGGTTACTTTTGACTGCTAGACTGCTAGTTTTATGCATGTAAATCATAATTATGAGGTACTTCAGAAGGCAATCAGGCAGTCATTAACAAAGAGAATTATGAATAGCATCAACCTAACACACAGCCTTCAGGCTGATGCTGATTATTTAAGCCACATCTATTTAGTCAAATCACTCCAAAAATCCGATTACATCGTGACATTTTGTTTGGTTAAAATATGAGAATGTATCTACTTGTCCGCTTGAGTGCAGTAACTCTGACAGTCCAGGTTGTGAAAGGGAAGACTCGATTCGGAAGGATGAGGTTGAGCGAAAATAAGCCGGAAGGGTCTCCGGAACAAGTGCAAGGGCCATATGACGGTTTCTTTGAAGTAGACTGGGGAGCATTTTAGGGTGTTTCCAGCAGGCGTGCATTCAAATGCAAGTCATAACTTGCTTTGCCGAGCAGTTCTTCTTGCCGTCAACTCCTCAATTTCACGCGCGGTTGCTTCTCCGCTTGCAAACTATTGCAGAGAAAACCGTTCCTCGAGCCAAGTGTCCATGGATTCCACTTCGGCTTCCGCACACCGCGTCAATGTTTTCATTATTGAACTCACAAAGTTGGATTCACGGGAATGGGTGCTTGAATTTATTCCACAAATGTAGCCGGGGTAAACTCGATATTCTACGCCTGCAGTTGGTATATCCGAGGAAAATTTCCAGGAAAAGAAAATGCTGCTGTTCATCAATTAATGTATCGGCTCCTCAGCGACAAAAAAAAAATTGCTTCTTCGCTCGGACCATTTTGTCAATAACTTATACATAATGCAACAGGGGAAAACCAAAATGTATATCCAAAAAATGACACACTTGTTTTCAACCTCGCCTGCTTTAGTGACAAGGACACAAAAATACACTAAGGATTTCTTATACATAATTCGTTGCATGTACAGTACGTTAGAAAATGAGGCTGCTCTTAAGCTTTTCGTTCCTTGCTTGCATCTTCATCTTACTTTACCGGTGACCTTTTTATCGCCATGAGCCTAAAGTCTGAGAAAGACGTGCAGATCCATTACTCCCAGTGGCATTTGCACTGGCAGTCAGGAACACGCCCAAGTTCAACTGAGTGTAAAGAGGCTTTGGCGCAGAAACCTTGTAATTTTGAGGAGATAAATTAGATTATGAAGCGCCGCACTTGGCGGCTTCATATCCATGCTTGGTGTATTCGACGTGTATAAAGTGGAAAGGGTCGTGGTTTGAATATGACTCCAGCTTATGACCCATCACTCTGGATGATGAACAAGAAGAAGAAAATATCGGTGACCTATTAGGGGGTTGACATCAGTCCCATTCTATTCGGTGCTCCAACACCAGCCTTCCGTTACCATTCAAATCTCCTTACAACAAGGCTCCCGCTTTTTTTTTCCGTTTGCCTAGAAAAGTTTTGTCAATAGTAGATATTGGAAAGAGGTTTAGTGCTTCCTTGCGCGCCGCAGACGACTAAGACAAGAGGAGAGACAGAGAGGAAGCGACATCCCCGAAGAGAAATAAATTCTTCGCTTCCGAAGACGGTCGCAAGTAGACAATCTGCGAGTCTCGGGATAAAAATACGGCCGGGTAGCAGGGGAGAAGCGAGTCAGAGAGAAACGTGAGAATATTCTGGGGATTTAGGAAACTGGAGTTGATTCGAGTCGGAAAATTACCTCAACTGGAAGAATACACACCGCACGTGCATACTATTGCACACACGAAGGGTCTGTTTGCAAGCTTGTGGGAGGGACAAGAGTGGAGAGCGGCTATTTTACAAGGGAACCTAGTGTGCGTATGAACCAGGTTTGGATAACTTGCACATGCTTGTGGAGGTAGGTATTACATAACTTGTGCAAAGAGAGGATGGAAACGAAAAATAATGCTGAACTGGTTCCTCTTCAAGGCTCGTTCACAAAAACCCTAAACACTGCATGCGGCGGATTCGAAAATAGACACATACACATTTTATCTATTTAAAAAAAATGCTCCTGGAAAAAAAATGCCGCGGACGACTAGTTCCGGGAGAGTCCTGGGCACCTTATAACTCCATAATTATGTACACGACAGCGACAGTAATTTAAAAAAATAAAAAATTAAATCACAATCAAAGAAGCGCAACTGATGCGCCCACATACATATGTGGTGCCTGTCAGGGCAGGGCGCACCCCTCCCCCCCCTCCCCAGCTGGCGGGGTCAAGGGAAGGCCGCCATGGGTAACGCCCTTCCATGGGGCAAATATTGAGTAAAGTCTAATCGCACTTAAGAAAAATTAATATCGTCTAATTTTCGTGACATACAGTATAGTCATAATGAATTAAGGCTAAAATCAGGAGGTTCTGTGGGCTACCCATATAGGGATGGCGGTGTGGCGGTGTGGCGGAGTGCCTCCCACCAGACCAAGTCAGGGGGCAGGTGGAATGATGTCCTTCATATCGTCACTTTTAGTTATGTAATGTTATCACGCTCCAAATGTAGAAGTATTGAAGTTATTTATTTATTTAATGTTCAGTTATAATAATAATAATAATAATAATAATAATAATAATAATAATAATAATAATAATAATAATAATAATAATCCTGGGGTAGTGCTTTCACCCCCAAATGGGGGTATTTCACACGGACCATTATTTTATTATTGTACATAAGTGCCTATTCATTTAAGCGCCCGGGCCCACGGGCAGGATGACAGGAGGGGATGTGCAAAGTGCAGTGCGCGGACTGTTATGGGTACATTTTGTGAACTCCCCCGGGTGGTTTAGTATAAGGAAATACCACCCGAGACGAAGCCAGAGACGACCTGAACTCTGCACGAGATGAAGGGGGTGTCCCCGGGCTGGGATCGAACATCCGTGGGCGCGTACGTTACCGCAGCGCCACTCCGCCTCCCATTGTTCAGTTATGTATTCACCTGTTTAACAAGAACGCAGCAGATGTACAATATAATGTATATGTTGCACGTATCACTTACGTGTATATTTTTTGTGGCCATTTTTATTATAGTAAGATGCTCTGCTCTCTGATTTTTAAAAGTATGACTGACGTCACCATTGCTGTTATGATATTTATAAGAAGTCCGCCTACTCGTAACAATGTTAACAAAGGTGAGGCGCACACTTAAAATAATCGGAATATGAATATTTTCTACCTAAAATTCTCCACAAAATTTTCAATTCTGACTATAAGAGATGTAGGCTATCAGCTTTTAGGCAATAGTACAGCACATACTTAAAAATACTCCCTCCTTCTGCTTCCACTCTCAACATTTCCAATTAAAATATACCGGTATGTGACAGGTCGTAGTGAAGAGGACTATAAACTATTTGAGTCAGACATTTTTTTTTGTAACACATTCACCCTGCACCATCATCCGTCGATGGGCATGGGCTCATCCACGGGCAAAAATGGGGCAAGTACAACCTTTCATGAAGCCGGCACCCTTTCCGCTGCCACAGTACTACAGTTGGCTACTGTTACCCTTTCTCATGCGGCTGCGACGTTGTCACATCTTACGTTAGTTGTAGGGGGCGGTGGAGGGTGGATGACACCGTCCGAGAAGTAAACACCATCCCTCATGCCTGCCTCTTCGCAAGGGCTCTGATATGCTCGCTTGCTCTTACAGAGCCGGGACATGGACCTGGTGTGTGTGGGTGAGGGTGTATTCTCTAAAATGGTGATGAGACCCAAGGGGATCTGAATGGGTTCCTTCCACGTGATATACCACTGAGGCCGACATCACCTCGAGAGCAGATATATCGCTGGCATTTTAAATCGCAATGACACGCACAATTGGAGCCACACAACAGACCCGAATCATATAATTATATCATCAATTACCGGGATACAGAGGCTGCAAATCTGTCTTGTGAAGGTTTTTACCGTATTATCCCGCAAACATCACCATGCAGGTATTAAACAAGGTCGACCTGTATAATTCGGGTGAACCGCCCAGACGAAGTAATTTTTGTGATGAATTCATCGCCTTGAAAATGATATCTGAATAAGTGAAGTATCAATGTGAAATTATGTTAATTATTACATTATTTTTAACTCTGTTGACTGAGTGGGCAAAAGGTCGTGTTTCATCGCAAAAGGTTTGAAGAAATTTACAAGCTCATGAAAACTGGCCTCTGACTGTTGGGAGAAAGAGAAAAGGCCTCTGTCAGCTTTATTGTTCCCTTCTCGAAAGAAATTATTATGGAGTTTAAAATGACGAATTTTTCGCTGGTAAAAATGTGGGTAAAACACGTGTCTGTAACGGCAAACCTCTGACATATGCCTGTTCAGCCTCCAAGAACCTTTGTACTTCTCCTGTACTATCGTATGCTGCTGATTCCTCCTAAGGAGCCCACCAGGGCTCAGCATGGGGTAATTAGTAACATAAATAAATGAATGAATTTTTATGTGCAGATTCTAAAAATAATCTGATCACCACCTATATCAATAATAGAATGAAACCATACATTCTACTTGTACAAACATATTGTGTGCTACGCCTGCCCCGCTCCTAGCTTCCCAGCACGTCATTCGTCAGTTGGTCTCCGAATCAGTCTAGAATTAACAACTCATCCAATTCAAAAGTGGCAGTTATTCTAATTTTGCTTTCCACTGGAGATGCAATTTTTTAACGAACCCATCCACTTTCACAAACACCGTGACCTTTCGCCAGAGGCCATGTGCAAATGCATGTCCTTTGGGATCTAACGATTCAGCATCATTGATCTTAGCCAGTGCGACGAAAGGCGTGCTCATTATACCATCTGCCAAACTCCCTGAATCTATTGCCTGGCAAATAACGACCAAATGTACAACTTCCTCCAGATGAATTTTCATGAACACTCGGCCGTATCCCACGTTTGAAACAAAACAAGATTTCTTTTTTTCTTCTTCTTCTTTTCTATCTAAATCATGAAACCTCCAGTGGCGGAATGGGAGGGTGGGGAGGTTGAGGAGATGAATGGCCGCGGTCTGGAAGCCAAACCAGAGTCTAGTAGGCGCCGCTAATGTGATGGCTTGTCCCACTTGCAAACGCATACCAGCCTTCCTTCATTCCCGACTCGCTTATTCTTCTTCCTGGTGAATATTCATCTCGCCTGTGGAATTAGGGGGACATTGGGACTTTCTGGTGCTACTGAACTCTGGGTCTAGTGGAAGATCAACAGTGTAAAATATTAAGCGGCGCGGAATATCAATGAGGATCCATCATTAATAAAGTGAGTTTCTGCATTGGGAATTCAGCCTGTGTCGGCTGCAAGTGTCACATCCGTGGTGACAAACAATGGAATTACGTGTACGTCATGCTCTCTCCCTCTCCCTCCCCTCTATTTTTCCTCCCTGTGGTGAGACTAGGGACGTTAATTCCAAGAGCGTGCCAATTTGCGTCATTAGGGGTAGCTGCCGACTCTCATAAAGTAGGGACCGCCGTCATCATTAAGACAATCCTTTCGATCGGTCCAAACTTTCCAGACCGCGTGTGCACGTGAGTCGCATGGGACACTACTTAGGCGCTGCATTCACTTTTGCATGCGTTATTATATGCCGCAGATTACTGAATAACACAAACCCCAGGGACTACCCAGGCCGCGTTATGCTACTTTATCAGTTTCAGCAGTTTAGCTATTTAGGTCAGTCTGCCCTGTGACTAGACTGTGGTTTCATTTGCGGTTTGCAGTTTCCTGGAGGTGTTATTATATTAATACATTTGACGCCTGCAGGTAATATGTGTATATACTGTATAAGGTTGTCATTGTGTGAGCAGCTACTAATACCTGCATATAGATTTTTTTATAGATATACCCCGTGCTAGAGCCATGGGCTCTCTTAGTGGAGTGGATTACCACTATCGTGCAGGGGACAGGGTAGGGATAGAGAGGGGGGGGACACTGGTGCATGTGCAATATCATCAAGGTGGGGGTCGTGTGCAGTCCCTCAGAGGGCCCGTTCGCCATAGATGACCCCCTAGTTGCGGGGTCAGAAACTCCACTGACACCGCACCTCCTCCAGGACAGGGAAAGGAAGGAAGCGGCTGTGGCCTATTTTACGGTACGATCCCGGAAATTTTTCCTGGGCGACCTTGGGAAACCACAGAAAACCAAGATCAGGATCGCCGGCCTCCGGGATTCGAACCCAGGACCTCCCGATTAGCAGTCGGACACCATATACACTCCACCACTTACTGCTTCGGTCTAATACCTGTATAGCTCTACTCTAATAAATGGAGATAATAGGTAATTATTAATAGAAGCTTTTGTGGATTTTTCAGATTTTGCTCCTAATTCACCAACTACATATAGTTATCCGTAGGCTACATATCACCAAAACCGAGGGCGAACGAAACTGTTAAATTTTAAAACACATTTTCACCCAATCATATTTGAGCTTCATTGTTTACAATCCCTCTTTCCAAGATCATCTCTTTTTCAATAATCCAAATCTGGTATTTTCTTACTCCTGGCCTAAACCAGTGGCTATTGAAAACTCTCGTTCATAGACAGGAACACTGGAGCATAATATTGTAAAAAACCGGCAGTAAAAATGGTAAAACTGACCTTTTGTTCCAGAGTGAGCTCCGACCCTGATGACACGTAACTTTCGGCTGCAGCACACGGCCTTGTCTGCCTGGTACTGTTGGCCAGAAGAGCATGGTCGCAGAGTCGGGGCAACTCCTCTCGGCAAAATTCTCCCAGAAGAGACACGTTGACCTCTCTGGAACCAGTGTGAGCAGTTCTTCCATCCCACAGACGGAGTCGAGTCTGGCACTCCTCTTCCCGGTACAACGGGTCGATGGCCGAACCCACGTGGTACTTGGTGAAAGACACCCACACTCGTTCGTGTGTCTTTCCTTGGAAGAAGTACCTGCAGGTGGTATTGGGTGGCAGACTGTGTCGTGGGTTCTCCAGCTCCCCCATGTTGCTCTCGAAGCTGGTCACCAAAAACTCGCACTCGTGATTCCACACGAACGAGTGCGATGTCACGTTGACCATGGTGACAGCCACTTCCAGTTCAAAACCAGGGAGGTAGCTGAGAGGTACAGGATGGAACGGATTGTCGTATGGGGAGGTACGAAATTCGACCAGCATTTCTGGTCCGCTGGCAACAATGTCTGGGACCATGTCCCCACTGCACAGCCGTACCAGCCTGGGCCCTTCCACTGTGGAACCGTCGTACACAGTCAGATAGTCCTGCACTATGTTGCACTCGTCCCACACCTTCAGCACCCTCTGACGCCGATCATACTTGACGATCTGGTCCTTGATGTGTATCTTTTGTCCGTTTGGCTGCCGTACGGTGATCATAGCATGTTGTCCGGCCGGCACCTCGGACTGAATAATCCGGTAACGGCATGTCACATTTCTGGGGTAAATGCCAGGGTAGTTGGGCGACTGCACGCGACATTTACGGGTCAGACACCCTTCGAAGACCCGGTCGCAATAGGTGCCCTCTACCAGCTCACCCCTGTAGATAGGGTCCATCGGACTGCCGTACCGCAGCAGAGCCTCTGATCTCGGCAGGGACTTGTAGGACAGACGGAGGTCAAAGTTGTACCCGATGCCCTGTTCAGACAGCCGGTATAGCTCCAGCGACACGGTCACCGATCTGGTCTCGCTGTAGTAAACGGTATAGCCCCAGGCGCTTCCGCACCAGCGCCCTCCAGGAGCTGGCAATCCAGCCTCGGAGAGACGCATGAATCCATCAGGGCAACCGTCCACAGTGAACGATACAAATTTACCCACGGTGAACGTGTCAAAAGTTAGCTGTAAATAATAATCAAAGTCTTAACTCAGTTAGCCGCCCTTGGGAATATGCTCTGGCATAAAGTTGGAAATCTCACCTGGACTACATCTCCGTAGATCCCTCCACCTGCTGCGAAGGTGAGGTGACAAATGAATGGCAATCGGTCTTCTCTCGGCCGTCTGATCTCCACTTCGTATGTTGTTCCCACCTCGCCGTAGTAGGTCCGATTGCACGCTGTAAAGAATTAATAAAAGAAATAAGAGATTTTCTGTACAAAAGTCGGCATTGCTTTACAAAG
The DNA here is from genome assembly GCA_000934665.2 of Catajapyx aquilonaris. NCBI lineage: Eukaryota > Metazoa > Arthropoda > Diplura > Dicellurata > Japygidae > Catajapyx > Catajapyx aquilonaris. Next base: position 31,759 of record JYFJ02000229.1, read on the forward strand.
ACTCGGATTTCATGTGACGCTCGGTACACGAATGGTCTGAAAATAGGACACTTCATTAATGTCAGGAAGAGTTCACTGTAAAACCGGTATTGTCTGTTCTAATGCCAGCATTGTCACCCAAGTTCCAGGTAGATGGCTTTTTGCACGCGACTGTTTTTTATAATCAAGCGCTGTACGCCATTGCGCTAAGGTTAACAAGGAGTTACGGCATCTCTGGACTAGTGGCACAGAATTTGTAGGGTCCAGTGAGTGACTGGGTGACAATCACAGCAAAGAGGGTGGGCTCAAGAAAATCCCGATGCATGCCGCACAGTCGGTGGGAATTCAGTTAGAGAGAAAAGGATTTCAGCACCATCAGCGAGATTTGTATGGATTGGACAAGATTATCGGTATCAGCGATAAGGTTAGGAGAAATTCATTTTGATAGAAAATAAGCCCGGGGAAATTTCTGTGGCATCTACCCGAATATCATTTCGCAATGAAATATTGCCCAAAAGGCAGAGTGCATCAGGACGTCCCTGACCGAAAACGGGTTCAATTTCCTGGCACGGAAATTCAGATGTTTGTCCGTGAATGGCAGAAAAGTAACGTTGGCAATCAAGACCTTCAGAGATGGTTGCCCACTGGGGGTGCAGGATATTCCTTAAGAGGCTTTGCGAGTCTTTAAAATAATATGGTGTAACTTCACTAGCGCTTTTCCGGCTCATTATTCACAAGAGACACGCTAAACACAGGGGGTAATTGTACAGAATGCAGAGCTACAAACTTAGCAGTAAGGGAAACACCTCCCACCCTCCCCGTTTCTCTCTAGGTCTAACAAACTCCAATTAGAGTAAAGGTCTGTTTCCACAGGAACAATTTTTGCGCAACACAATTTGCGCCCGTTCCAACAAAGGACAGTTCTTCCGCAATTGAATGTCTTATCCAGGAGGGTCTATTTTTCTAAAGTGTAGCACTGTACTTTCTGATCTCGTTACAACTGCACCATTATCATGTCACGATTAATTTATTTTATCGCAATTTTATCCCAAATTAGATAGTGATAAATAACTCAATCATTAGTCATATAATTTCAAATATCTTGGCTCAATATATTGCGCGATTTTAACATGTTTAAAAAAATCATAACTTACATCATACTTGCAGATCTCTGGGCATTTGCAACACTGTTTCGTTATTGTACGAACATTTTGTGTCGTACGTCCATCAGAAAGCTACAGCACGCTGTGCCTCTTTAGTTTCCAGGCAAAGTATTAACATTAAATAGCTATTAATATCAAGAAGAATTTTTGATTATAACTCAAAGCCTTTCCGCCTCTGCTGGGAGTCGAACCCAGGTCCACGCTCGCAATGAGTGTGTGTTCTGCCGCTAAACTACAGAGGCTATTTGGCCGAGTTACAATATTTTAACAGAGGTTATGACACATAAAATGCTGCCTATTTTGATGTTGCGCCAACTGCAGTAAAATAGTGGAAGGTACACGCATAGGTACAGCATAATTGTTACTATTAAGAGGGAATAGCCAGTTAATATTTTTAAATCGGCTAATGGGGCATAACATGACTACAGATATTAATAAGAGCTACAGAGATTAATGGAACCTAATACTAGGTAAGAATATTGTGAATTAAAACAAGCTCATATGTGAATTTTAAAATGTACTTAAGGCATAATAATAATAATAATGCATTAAAATTAATATAGGTAATATTATTCACCCGTCACAGAATTTTTAAGTTGACAAATGAATAAAATAATGCATTCCAGGTTTTCAGCCTAGGAACCTCCTCAAAGTCACTCTGTAAGTCACGTTGGCTAAAAGTAGACTTGGCCCGTTTTGTTCTGGTGTGTCCATTTATAAACCATAACGACTCCTTCGTGTCCTTCTCCAGTGATGAACTACCTTAGAGCAGCTCACTGGATTTCTGAGTAGAACATTTTTTTCTTGCAATGAGTCATCTTCTCTGTGACAGCAAGGGACAATAATAACTGATCCGTGAATCTTGTGTGTCATTTTTGGAGACGCTCCATTGCGATAAGCTATAGAGGCCACGGCCATCTAGTAAGAATATAACACAAGATTCTGCCTTACATTAACCGGGAAGAATGCAGCTGTTCAGAATTTCAATCTACCTGCTGCAACATCATTATTTTGTTCTACTACAAAACGTTTGTAAGGAAGGAATGACTTTACAGGAAGCGCGACTTCTTTCTCATTTTGTCGCACAATTACACGTGAATAAGGAACACTTTCAGTGTGCAATTAAGAAGAATAAGCTGTACTGCATAATAAGGCGAGACATTTGCAACAGGCATGCACCAAATATATATCACCAAATATTATATTTAATATGCGAAAAAAACATTCTGTGAAACATAAATCCATTTATTCTTTTTATAACAGCAACAATGTGATTTTGGGCGGAAGTTTTGAACTTTTTTCTGCTATATAATAAGGATCGAAGCTTAAATCTCTTGTAAATAAGCTTCAAATGCAGGTGAGTGCCTGGTAAAATGTCGTTCTAATCGGGGGCAGGTTCCAAAAACAATCTACTTAGCAAGGACACATTTGCATAATAAGCACTCGCTGCTTACGAGTCAGCCATAATTGCGTTTTCATCATTGTAAATGAGGAATATTCTCACACTTTTGCCCCATTATTCTGAGCTCAGTTTATGAATTTGAATGACTAGGATATTCCAGCAGTTTAAATAATATTTTTAGGGCAATGTTTTGATTCGAGACAAAATCAATCGTATGAGATTATTTTCTCATTCCTAAGCGACGTAAGGCAGGCATCTCAAGAGATGTAGAAAAAACTTGACACAAGTCACAACCGTCCTGGGCCCATGATTCTACGTATACCCAGGTCCTTAGATTGGAATACGACGTTTTCCGCGAATTTGACGATAAATAAATAAAATATGGCCATAGTCAGTTTACTTTTGAAGTTAAACACACAAAAATATTTGTAGCTAGTGCTTATTAAGATAAAGGTTGCAGTTTTATTTGCTAATAATTTATCATTGAATTATTCCTAACTCATTGAACCAGTATAGTTTCCATCACCATCATTCATCACAATGTTCATAACTTGTACTACCATTTTCAATTAGGTTTAACCATGAATAGGCCTGCATCACTCTGAGTGTTTTTCATAATTTCTACATGAAGCAACATTAATGCGTGCCCAGCTATCAATTATAACCTTTATATTGAGGAAGAAGACGAGGAACACTGTTCATTTTGATTGCATCCACAGTTTTCATCAAAAGTTTCCAGAGAGGTTCTATTGTCATGTTCGATTATTATTATCACCATACCAAAGTGAGCAACAGAGAAAATGAAGCCATCAATGATGTGAGTCAATACTTATAAATTGTGTAGCCGGATATAATTAAGACTTTCCCCACGGCTGTCAACGCACCTTTCACGTGCTCGCGTGCTCAGCCAGACTTGTTATCAAAGAACGTAACGGCAGCCAGACACGACATTTCTCCCGTCCATAAAACTATTCATTTTAAGGAATGAATCGTTCGCTTCTACTTTTCCCTCCTCGTGACTAATTGACCAGTTACATGATTATCGTCGTATAGTGGCTCGAGAATTCAATATTTATTCGCTAAGTGAACATTAAAAAGGACCCAAAATAATACGGTGTTGCTCACAGTATACACGAGGGGATTTTCTTTGGTTCGTTAGTGTTGCTATGGAGAAATGTAATCCTTACTCTATGCTTCATTTTCACGGATTTGGAGCTGGTATTTTTCCCATGCTACAGTGCAACTTAAAGCACCTAACCTTTTGTCTATCATTTGAGGAAATACAAAAGATTTCACTTGCATTCACGCACTGCAAGTCAAATTGCGTGTGGAGATAAGCAGATAAAATGTTGAAATAACGGCACTTTTATGCACTATTCATCCACGCAAGACTTAAACATGACGCTGCAGACATGTGTGCCGTAGTAATCGGACATAACGTGGGAGTTTGACGTCAAGCACAAAATCTAATTGTTTGTTGCATGCGGCGTTGATGATTAATGACAGTGAAGTATGCGGTATATAATAAATTATTACCAGCATAGGACATTGGTATTGCTCATGTATGCTTTTAGAGGCAGTTTACAAAGATCAGCGTCATTCCTCGTGACTTATACTGTAGCGTATTTATTTATAAGTAGCCTAGTTCATTTGTGACATTCATTTCTTTTTTATACTGCTGGTATACAGTATATTGTTACATAGGTTTGTCATTGTTTTCGCACACTTTGTCCGAGTTTGAATAGAAAATAATAAACATTGTGACAATAAGAGGCGCTGAAACATGGCCACAGTTAAATCTCTGACCGACCTCCCTCCTGTTTCCTGCTATTGTGTCCTAAAGTTTCATAATGCAATAATACGTATCTTTCCAGTAGGTTCTGCGTATAGTAAACTGGCACTAGAGAGAAGTTCGCAAGTAGTAACAGTGTAACGAAGCACTTCCAGAAAAGCAATCAATTCAAGGACTCATCCTTTATTTATAAATAGTAATGTTAATCACCCAAAGAGTGTTTATGGATTCCGATATCAACGTTATTGGGCTGAACATCGCAATTCCTTTTTTTGCTAATTTTCATTTTACGAGGGTCGTCATATAAACACCGTTCATATGTCATCGATTAGTATTTATATTTGCTGGTATGGAGGTGATGCTGCTGCTGATGATTACTATTATTATGGTGATCATTATCATCATCAAAGTAACTTATTTGAATAAATATGTTATTTTCTAATGACTATGACAAAATCACACTATATGAACCTCTGCAGTGTTCTCTGTTTAATTCTCGTATTGTACTTGTTTCATTCTCTCGTAGTCTTGTCGCACTGACTTACAATAGCCTTATGCCTAATTAAAACTCAAATTATGATTCTCTGTGCCGTTTATAATTCCACTTATCTTAATTGATAATTAATAATATTAGCTTGAACATAATTACACGCAAAACCTGAGAGAATTCCACTTTACAACCCAAAGTAGAATATATTCCACAGCACTCCAGGCAACGCAGTTAAATCAGTAGATGGAAAATTCAAATCAATTTAAACTGCATACAGACATATACAGTATAAACTATATATCATTTCTGGATCACTATTGTTGATGTCATGTGTGCAATATTTTAGACTCGATTCCTACTTTTTGTTTTTATAAATTGCAGTGAAAGTACAGCTTCGGGCGTCAGTGAGATAACAAAAAAGTGGGAGTATTTCACTGTGTGTATTCATGAATGCCTGGAAAATGGCCGCAATATTCCAGGCTGGTGTAATGTGACCTGATTTTACTATTTTCTGATTGACCGTCACAGGTTTATTTTCAACATTATTATAGTAATGATGTGCATAATAACTCTGAGTTCCAAGGAAAATTATTCATTATTGGTTTTATTGCACTGGTTATTAAATTTTCCGAAGATTTACAACCTTTATATCACATGACATTATATTCATCAAGAAGTATATAGCAACAGTGTATCTACATACAAGGATTGTAAATTCCAATTGAAACCACATGAATAGACAAACGCCACATTATGCAGCTAGTTATGAATTGCAGAACTTTTAACTCTTACTACGAGTATTTCGGTGTAAGGGAGAGTTTTAACATGAGTCCGGTCCTCACAACATGTATGCGTCTACAGTAATATTAATAATTTTGCGGATATACTGTCCTATTTCACACTATTTCAGTCACCACCGAAGTGTCCCTTCCCACTACGTCACACCCAGCACTCCCCATTCCCCATCTTCTTCTGGTACCCTCGAAGAAGATTGGATAAAAAACGACAGGGGCTGCCGGGCAAGGGACTGAAGGGAGGATGGGAGTGAGAATTTTGGGCCCCAGAGGCCATAGAGCATCAGCCTCCACCTACGCCCTCCTTCCAATCGTCACCCAATTCACTTACTGCCATGCCACATATCCTCCCTTTGCGCCTGCCTGCAAGTGTGTTTGTCAATAGGTTTGGACTATAAACTACTTGTGGTCCCGATGTAAAAAAAGGAAGCTTTGGACAAACGGCATTCTAATGCAAGCATCAGCACTCCCTCAAGGTAAACGCTACAGAATAAAATCAGGCAGATGGAGGTACAGCGCCAGGAGATGTCTGCCCTAAACTTGTTTACTTCTGATTATTTTAGTATTTACAAGCCGAAAACTATTGGCAAGCTCGTTCACGGCTCTGCTGTCAACTGAATGGTGGCCTTTTAAAAGCCTGCAAGTGGACACAAAGTGGGTTCTGCCATTGATGTGAGATGGCAATTGTTCCCACGGGCCATTCCTAATCGGAAATACTTTGCACTGCAGAGCTTGAATGGATGATTCGGTTCAGCGAAATGTTAGCAACTAATACTTTTGACAAACTTTAAAAGTAACCGAGCAAAAGTAACTGCTAAAATAAGCATCTTAGCCCGGGGGGTCAGGAGAGTAACGTCTAGTAAAATGCCAAAATTCCCACATGCCCATCTCGGACCCCATTACTGTAACTCGCATGGCCGCCGCCAGACGTCAGCCACTCCTTCTGCTCTTGCCAATACACGAGGTACTGTACCACTGAGTGGTACGAGACCGGACCCAGCTACTGACATTTTGAAGAATAAAAAGAGAGATGATACCCCAGGGGCGCAGCCCGCGCTCCCTTGTCAGAACCAATAGGTTTCTCCTCTCCTACCCTCTCTCTGCCCAACTAAGTCAACGTCGTTGGGTTATCGTGGTCCTATAAACAAGAACCTACGTGCCAGGGGAATCGAAACGAGCTCAGCCCAAACGCTATTTTTAATGCCTGAAGGCTTTAAGATTTAGGGTACCGACGCAGATGAGAGCTTAATTAAATCCAAGTTTCAACTTCCCAGAATGCCAAATATCCATTAATCGTTCTGGGCTTTGGCTGGGGAATTTTGAATAAGGAGGGATTACTAGCGCAGTTGGGTTGGGGGGAGAGGGAAAAAGGGGAGGGGGAGAATTCGCCCTCATTCCAATGAGCGGAATACGCTGATCATCCAGATACATCTATCGGGATCAAGGTTTGCCGCCGCATTATCCACGCCCTTCTCGCCAAATTATGAACAAGGGTATTGGGCACATTACATGGCTATCATTTCACTGATCACTGCCCGGATTGTAGTCGAGCTTTACTAGGTGGAAACTGCCAACTTGGACCACAACGACTGCGAGGCATTTGTATCCCATTTTGCCCATTGCCATGCAGAATTATCAGTGTATCGGTAAGCATGGCAGGATAGTAGAAGATTAATTAAACGCTATGGACCTATTAGAGCGCAGCGTTGCGCCGCGATGCTCATTGAACTCTGAAGTGCAAAGAGCGAAACACCTCTCATCCTGACCACTAGGCAACTTATGTGCCTCTATTGTTCATAGGAAAGAGTGGCTTGCAGGGGTATTGCGTTCTGGTATGTCGCGCACAGATTCATGATTGTGGGCTGTGTACTGTACAAAAGTGGTATCCCAGAAAAGAATGCAAATTAATAAATATCTGAAATGCAGGACATGCACAAATGGTCGAAATTGGGTTAAACATTGTGCAGGTTGTGATGTAGCAATTATTAAAGCCTCCAAAATAAACATGTGAAAAACCATTTCAGAAATATTTTAAAACCCATAATATGAAAATGGAAATCATTCAGATGTGACTGAGTTTCATGTCATCAAAATAATAAACACTTTTAGCTTGTAGTTATTGAGCAGGGTGAGACACGTACGGGTCTCAGCCAAGAAGTGGCCTTCGGAATCTCCACCTTCCTCCTAGGGTCAACGAGATCATGGGCACTTCCAGTTAGCAACTTGAGGATGTGGCTCACGCAGGGATACGTGCTAATCTTCGCTACAATTTGATTGCCTATCGTAGCTCCCCCAACTACGTGTCCATTTTTGCCACCTACCCCCTTCCTCCTCCGCCCTGCCCGTAAGTCGATATCAGCAAAATGTGACTGTAATCTCCAATCAGAGCCTTTCACATCATCTGCGTAATCAGGGATCTGCTGAGATAGTAAATAATGAGCGCGCAGCCTCGCATTACCTGCCTAGGTGACAAGTCCAGACTCCCAATTTGCATGAACCGATGATGATGTAGAAACCCGTCTACCTAGCTAGGCCTACACTCACTTAAGCTGTGCATGGTCCAAATTCCTTGCATCGGCATTAGAAGCAGCAGCAGCAGCAGCAGCATAGCACTGGCAGAATTACCTCAAGGGCACAATTCAGCCGGCAGTGGGAAAGGGGTGCGGGAATTAATGCGTTCTGCAGACATCCAAATAAGTTATCATTAGGGGCGCCTAAGATAATTTCACGGTTCCTTCCTCGCCTTCTCTGTCCTCCACTAGAGCAGCCTAATTCCATAATTGCCACCGGCGGCGGTTTACGTATGGTACACACAGACAGCAGCATACCCGGACTACAATCCTATTTAGAAAAGCCAGCCTCCCTAGCCATCAAGCCATGATATAATGAGAAAGTTTGAGGTGGTAGGTGGATGGAAGGGCTGGGACGGGTTAGAGAGCAGGGGGGTGGAAGAAGGGCCTCGGTGAATGGACGCAGGCGATGGGCCCCTAATCTGTTGACCTAGGTTTAGCAAGGCCTGGCCCACGTTCGCCAAACACGGGCCAAGACAAAATGGAGTGCTACACGAGTGATAATGGTGGGGGTCTTTCAGGAAGTGCCTGCCTGCACTTTATTCCTATATTTTGGGTGCTAATGCCTCGCACACTCTGATAAAAGGCGTCCAAATGCTGAGATATATCGATGTTGGATGCACAAACCCACGCTTGGTATCGGGGGTTTGACTCGTCTGATCTGATAAAACCCGGAACGGCCGCTCTCTTCCGCCTCCAATAAATACGAGCCAAATTGGTTCCATGACGCTATGGGAACCAGAGTAAATCATTTCCATAAAGTAGAGATGGATCCTGGCCAATCCCATGGGTTCAAGTGGACGCTAATGAAGTCCACAGGTTCTAATCAATTAATTCTTTTTGAGTCCGCTTCTGGCGTGCATTTGCGCGTAATGCAGCTGCACCCTTTTATGCCCCATATTCCACCCCGGTTGGCCCGTACTCCATACCATATTGTGTTTTGCAGTTACGCCAGGAGAGTCGGTGTGTATTCCTTGAAGGTCTCGTTAATCCATTAGTCTGTCGCGTATTTTTTTCCGGTCGGAAAAGTGAGCGTCTCAGGAGGAGGCAGAACGCGCGAGGAACGGAGAATCCAACCCCGTGTCTCTCAGGCAAAGATTCCTGCACGCAAACCCACTCAGCCAAATTGCATTGGAGTTCGTGCATGACCTGGTGAACCTTTCCTCGCCCGTCGTCCTCTCACTTGCCATCCCCCCGTGGACCTAGGCACTAAATCACCACTTTATCTCATTATATCCCGCATGCAAAAGCCCGCTCTCTTACATAAGCGCACGTTTTCTATTTGTGAGTGCGTGCTGTCCCCAACATTCACCTGTCCCACTTCATGCCTTATAGAAAGGCAGGCAGGCAACACTGCTTCCAACCTGCTCCGCCACTCAGAACCTCATGCAATTTTACGCCTATAACATCTCACATAACTCACAGTCTTGGCTGCTATTTTTCTTCGGACGTCAATCAGCTACGTCAGTCTCGTAATATTTCATTTTTTCATGGTTGTAGCCAGGTATTATCCACGCAGGAGTGAGTTCATAATAAATAAATAAATAAATAAAATGTTAGTGATTTGGTCTGCCATTTACTATGTCGTTGGGTTGATTTTTATTCATTTTCCAGTTTTACTACCGTACCTATAGCACCAGAGGGAGTATCGTGCATTAGAGAATGATTATTACTGACAAAGCAGCCCGCGGCTTTGTATGGACCACAACTGTATTAAGTTAATTTTCGACCTGAAATGACAACATGTTGACAATATGCAATAGACAGTATTACAACTCAACTTCCTGCCAGTCAGTATTATTTTACGCAGTTGCCTTCACAGAGGCAAAGAGTTGATTCATAATATTACGCAGCATGGAAGATATTAGTGCCACGTCGACATCAATAAAGCACTTGAAGTTTGCGTATATTTCCGCAAGATATTGGCAACCCCCGACGTACCTAATAAAGCCTGTCGGCCTTGACAAAATTTCTCCAGAACATCAAAGGCCCGAGACATGTTATTAGTCTTATTACAGTTTACCAAGGTTATTTGCAGAACTTCATTGGAGGGGAAGGGGGTAGGAGAAGGGAGTACACACCCCCTAACCTCCGTACAGTGAGTGGGAAGCCCGAAGCAAACAAATCAAAAATGATGTGCGAAGCGTGCGCTGAAGTAAAATTACTATCAGTTAAATATGATTAGAGCTGGGAGCGCTTTCACCACTGCCTCTCCATTAATTATTTAAATACTGGAAGCCTCATAACCGTGGCACAAATCGCTCTCGCTCTCTCCTGCTGAAGTTTCTGCCAGGCACATTCCTCTCTGGAGATGAGAACCCAAGAGAAGGACTTCCACTTCATCGGAATCATTATGAAGGGACGTTTTTGCTCATTCTTTTGTCTTTTGTTCCCCACCAGAAAGTTGAGCGAACTTGGGCGAGCTAACCAAACAATATTATTCGAGTGTAGTGGAATGCTGCGGGACCGTCTGCGTCTGGGTGTCATCGAGTTGGGAGTTAGGAGTAAGAGGAAAGAAAATTCTGAATTCAGATCAGAAGGGTGCATGGTTGGGTGGGTGGGTTGGGTGGGGTTTGGAACCTGACAGCCAGGACCTCATTTCACTAACACGGCAGTCATTTCCTGCAGCCACCAATTGGGGAAGAAAAGGGTATAGATGGAAGGGGATGAGATGCTAACGCCTTGCTATTCTAGTCTCATTCTAGCCTTTTTCACTCAGCCTGAATATTGCTAGAAAACACTGGCAAATATTGATTGATGAAGGGAGCTAAGGAGGCGGGGAAGGAAAAATCAGTCAAAGGCTGACGTGGCACAATATGCCTCATGTGCCTCATGAACTTTTTTTTTTGACCCTCCCAGCAAAGGAAGTCCGAAAATTTTATGCTCAATAAAAGTCCCGGGCACGTCAAAGCCTGAACCCTTAGGGATGCCAATATGGGAACGTTGGAGGAGGGAGGTATATTTTCACTGCTCCCCAATAGTATTGCGTGGCATGCTTCCTACGCGACACAATAGCTGCTCAACCGGGTGAACCAAAACTTACTCCATAAGGCGGACAATTTCTTCCAGACCTCATGAATAGCAGTGAAGGAAATGCTCAGAGCCCATGTGAAAATAATCAGGTCACTGAAGCCGTTTATCAATTTGGGGTCATACTGTAGCATGCTGTAGACTGCTGTCTAGACATATACATGTAGCGTCTTAAGGGAGAAAAAATGTCACAGCAATAGCGTCTTAAAATGCTGGAATTTGATTACATTTAGCTGCCTCACAATAAAAAAACGCTGGATTCGCCGGCTTAAACTTTTCGAAAGCGCCGATCAATGCTCAACTAATCAAGAACAGCCAACTTTCGTACTCTCGAGATGTACAATGTACAATGTTGGGGGAGAAAAAAAAAACTTTTTATTCCCTCTCTCTAGCGTCCTTACTAGCTCCACCTATAGAAGAGTGATCGCTCCAAGTTTCCGCTGGAATCTATTTCGCCGCGACAATTACAAATTCAGAGAAACTCCCGCAGTGATAAAGTCTCTCCCAGCAACTACGGATAAGATCAAGAGCATCCTGAGTCCTTATCGTCTGACGTAATGTATTGCGGCCGCAACGACCCCCTAACGCCGCAGTTTGACTGTGGCAGTCGACTAAAACACCACTTCGACAGATTAACCAAACGCTGCCGCATGGACAATCGTCCTCTTCTTCTTATCTCTACACAGAAAAATATTATGCCACGGCGCAGAAAGATAGAGCATGATGTTCAAGAAGAGTAGAATAACAAAAGCTGAAGATAAGCTTCATCTCAGCTGAAAAGCAGGTCTCTCGGGAACATGCGACCGTAGCCGGCAGGACACTTTGGGTTTAAGAGATAAAGCTTTACGGCTAAGAACAGTTTTACATGTTCCCTCCCAATTGTTGATGTTTATATACAGTCTTGCGCTCGTAGGTATCATCACAATTATTGCGCTTTAGGCCACAGAAATGGGATTGAACAAGCTTGCACTCTGCATTATTTGCGACACTTTCAATTTCCTAATTACACGGTTCATTATTATTATTGTCCAGATGCAGATTGGAAACCATTTGAACTAGGGAGCTAAATTAAATGCCCATAACGGATAGCATATGTGCATTTTAAAGCTTCAGGTTGGGTTCAGGTTATACCAACTTAAGGGAGACTCTTTGCGAAGGGTCGACAGAAAACAGGAGCTGCAAATTATTATTAGCGCTTTTTAATACTGGACTTTACGGGCAACGATAACTTATACGCGCCGCATTCAAAGTATCTGGAGCTTTAAAAAATATTCTGTGGCTCATGCAGCGAGGCCCACTCTAGGATTTATGCTTGGGGGTGCACCAGAGTATGCAAAATACAAGACTTGGCGTTATGAGGACCCAACTTTGACGGTCCCCAAGCTTTATTGCGGTTTCGGAAATGCAAGCTCGAAATCTCTTACGTCGTTCAATGCAAAATGCTGACGTTTACGACCGTAATGATGAGCGTAATGTGGCCATTTTCATGGATTTCAATGGTTCCTACCACATGCAACCCTTCATGACCATACTGTCGGCACCACCGTGTTTCTCTACGACCTACAATACCTCACCCCCCGTTGAGAGGAGCGATGGAATCGTCGATAACTGTACAGTAAAGGGCAAAAAAGGGGGATGGGGGATGTTACCACTCTGATGCAGTTTTGCAAAAACACAGTCCTACCTCAAAAATGCGGATGCCCAGGGAATGACCATAAAGTTTCATGTCTAAGAGCCCCCCCCACTTTCATACAAAGTGGTCATCTTGTTGAAAAATTCTATCGTGGCGGGGCTGGGAAACATCAGGCTGGTACGGCGTCCACGATGATGGGATAAGGCCCAAGAAAGTTTATTGGCACAACTATACAAGGGAAGGAACAAAAAAATTGAAGGTGGTGTGAAGTATAGGAAAAGCTCTAATGCACCATCGCTTGAATAGTGACAAGTGGAAAAGGGTATCCATATTTCACTGAATTTTCTGAAACAAATTTTTTCCGCCTTGAACCTCCCCTGTTGGGGATACTTGGGCCACTTACGGTATATCCCAGCATATTTTAAACCACAGTATGAAGTAGGTTGTGGTCAAAATCAGAATTCCGGTATAAAACAAATCTGAATATATGCCTAACTTAAAATTTCACATGATAAGAACGTGGTTAGATTATTGATATAAAAATAGGCTCTTTGTAATTTATGCATTTTGACCTTTTGAACTATTAGAAGTACATTATTTTGTTTTTTAATGCTGTCCCGAGTAATTCTATTTTTTAAATGGATACTCCGTGATAAGCGTCATTGAGCTATTTAGGGTATCATATTTTAATTGACCGACTTTTAATCATTGCCTTTGCTGTGATGGATTTTGATAGTCGGAGGAAACGGGAGAACCCCGAGAAAACCAATCCGAACACGGAGAGAACCCATCGAACCTCTATCCACATAAAGCCCGCTCCACACTGGCTGAGTTTCTCCGATGGGGATTTTTCCGTATGAGACACTCAGCCAGTGTGGAGCGCGTCTCCAATCCAGTTTGTGACGTCACCATGTGGATTTTAAATTTCAGCCGATTTTCAATTTTCTCCAACGGAGTCGGGCGGGATTTTTCCGTACGAGAAACTCATCCAGTGTGGAGCGGGCTTAAGTATCTTCTGTCCGATCGAACTCGGGACCTTAGAGGTGGAAGGCTGAGGCGCTAACCACTACACCGCCCTGAGTGATTATAATTAATTATATTTACATTATGATTTTCTCCTATTAATAACGTCTGGTTGAATGTCAATATTTCTTATTAATCATAGTGTATTTGTTTAGGGCTCTTATTTCTCGCACTCATATGTAAGATATACACAATTATTGTTGACTCAGAAAAGTATTTCTATTTTTAGTTTCTTTTTAAAAGCAACCTTGTACGGGTATCGCGTCACAAGTCACGGTCACGTCATTACATCATTCTAGTGCCATAAAAGAAACTAGTTCGTGCTAACATGATCGAACAAAATGGTTCCTACATAGACACCCCCTTTCCTGCAAGATTCCTTGCCATCCCGTTTACAAGCTGTAGGACCCAAAACATGAGCCATTTCCCGCTGCTTAACTACTTACTGTACGAATAATGTCCCTAATTACTGTCCTTGTTGTGTTCTTACGATAGGGACTTAAGATAAATGCATTACGCAAGCTATAACGTGATCCCACCATTTGTACATGACTTTAATTGACCGTCAATGAATTGGCCCAAAATGATCCGGGAAACAAAATAATGAATTTAAAGTCTCACTTTTGACGACTACTCGACTTTACGGGTCTCAAGAGTTGGTCCTACGAAATAAAGCCACGTAGATTTTGGATTGTACTCCCTTCATAGCCAATAGACCTGCGCTTTCTTGCCTGTACGTGTCTTCCAGCTCAGCAAAAATGGGAAGGCTGGACATCTCGTGGGAGCGGACCTCTGGTCAACTGCCGCTTTCCTATTTCTTCCAAGCCTGACAAAGAGCTCCTCCGACGGCTATTGAGGTGTAATCCATAACTAGAAGTAATTTCTGTCATTCCCCAACGGTGCATGGCCATGATATTATCTGAACTAGATCTCAGATACCCTATAGACACTATAGATTTAAATTGAGCGGTGCCCCCTAACCGCAGTGCACTCTCTACAAGCTACATTTCTATACAGTGAGTGAACAAAAAAAATGTCTGAAAATTGTTATGGCGATTATTAAAGATAACGTACTGACCCAAACTGTAAACGACATAGAAACGTGGATACCCTGCGCCTCATCCTGGAATATACGTTATATGATTGTATTACCCACGCATGGAACGTGTTATGCGCATCTATCATCGTGGTCTACAGCGTTAAAGATTGGGTTATCGACATTTCACACCCCTACACTTTAACCTTGTGTTGGATCATAGAGTTCCCTGATGGGAGAGTCACCTGCGGAGTTTTGATTCATCCTCAGTGGTATAAGAATGAAATTAATTGATCGTTAAAAAAATCCAGCGAAAACAAAACTAGACCAAATGTTTCCTTGGGGCATATTACAAGGCCAATGTTTAAACTACGCCGTGTCATTTTGTGATTTTTGGTCCAAACCGTCCCTGCAAATATGCAAAGTACAACCCAATGTATGGGTAATTAAATTAGGAATTCACTTGAGAGCGGCTAATTGATGAGTTAAAAATATTACACATGATGCACTGACAACAATGGCGCACCGGGAAGAATAATGAATGAAAAATATGTCAAATATAGCCACGTACTATGCAGTCAAGTACGTCATAATGCACCTCACCAATATTCATATCATAAACCGATGAAGAAATTAGTCAATACTTGTTGCTGTCTCACTCTAGGATATATAAGCGTGTTTTTAATGATGTGTTATCTGCATATATGTATAACCCATCCCCCCCCCCAAAAAAAAATCGTTCATTTTACGCATACTTGGACACAGCTGAAATTATCTAAAGACTGACCACCGCACAGCTTTGTACAGTACTTATGACCATTGATGAAAATAAATATAATTACACTAAATCTTCACCATACCACAACAAACGACAGTGGTTTCACAGAACTCACAGCAGTCCAAAGCTGAGTTTCAGTAGCGTTTACAGTCACCAGACCGCAATATTACTTCATGTATATTTACAGCACAGTACATCATGAGACACTATGTGTGGTGCATGACGTGCTTTGACCATTAATACTGGCAACAAAATTTCTACCCCCATAGAGCAAACAGATCTACATTGTTTTTGATCCTGTACAGTACAAGGACCAAAACAAAATCCGTCCAATAACACGTCAAATGAAGAGCAGGGCACTTGAATGATCGTATTAAAGCCAAAGAAAACGTAGAGTGTGTTTGTCGGGTAGTGAAGTCGACGAAAGATCCTTTGTGTAAAATAATGATTCCCGACTTGGTTGTGCACCAAAAACTCTTAGCGGTCGGAAATGCGTCTCCGGGAGTACTCCCGCACTGTACTACTCTCTCGTCAAGTTACCAAGAAAGGGAATTTAGTGAGGCAGAAACTTTTCTTGGATCCGGAGACGGAGGATACGGAAAGAAAGGTCCGAGACATGGCAGAAAAAAGTGAGAGGAAATCTCAGCACTGAATTGAAAAGTGGAAGAAAGATGAAAAGGATGCTGACGGGGGAAGGGAAAGGAAAACAGAAACAAATGATCAAAGACAATGCCATGTGGAACGAATGCAGTGCCACTATACTTAAAAAAAAGAAAAGCCAGTTGATGTCAGACTGAAATGTCGCTGTTGAAAAATAAATATTTGATACAATTTGACTTTAAGGTAGCTGAACTGTGCAGATTTAAACAATGCCTGTATGCTACTATTACTACTGTATTACAAGCAACATCAATGATGAACATTGTTAGAGTCACAAACCGTGCAAAAAAATCATGCCTGTCTGGCTCCAGTAGTCGTGTTCATTTTTATTAAATTACAACAGTATTATTAATTTTGATACTGTTTAATGTAATACACATTTGAATAAAACTTTTCAAAAGAATGTCATTTTCCTCTCACACACCGTTCCGAGCTGCTGCTGAATTAAAAATATTATGTCCATATTAGCTTGAATATGGTATATTCGCTCTGTAATGCGGCATTGTCTTTGTGAATCATACCAAATCAGCCGCATATCAATTTGTATACATTCATAGTAAATAACTTTTACAATCGTGCAATATTTTTTAAAAAAATCAAGAAACGTCCGTCGTGTCAAAAACATGACTGACAGCATCCGGCTAGATCAGACATTTTGCATAGATACGGCAACAGCGGACGCAGACGAGGCTGAAAGGGAATAAAGCAGAGGAGGAGGGGGATGGGGAGGAGCTACTCACTCCTAGTTCAGTAAATTCTGCGACTGGAAGTCTGGGAG
The DNA here is from genome assembly GCA_000934665.2 of Catajapyx aquilonaris. Taxonomy (NCBI): domain Eukaryota; kingdom Metazoa; phylum Arthropoda; class Diplura; order Dicellurata; family Japygidae; genus Catajapyx; species Catajapyx aquilonaris. The sequence goes on from JYFJ02000229.1 coordinate 48,887, forward strand.
GAGATATCATTATCTGACTAGAGCTTCTGTAGGAAACAAATACCTCGAGACAAGGAGGAGGCGAAAGTCTTTCGTCTTCCTTCTTCTGATTAGCCTGCATTACGGGGGCCGAAAAGAATATAGCATATTCCCGGGGGGTTGCCAGATTTATTCCCGTCCGCCCTGCGCGAAGTAGCCTAGGGTAATAAATCGTCCATGGTGCTGGCCAAGTTTCATGACTTCCTGCTTGCAATGCCAGCCTCTTCCGATAACCGTAAGATTTCTCGCGCGTCCCAAAACTCCACCGAGCCGACATTTCTTTGCAGAAACTCCTAGCTACCGCCACTTTCTTGCATTCGCTGGTATATTAAGGAAAGGGGGGTGAAATCATCTGGGATTTTTCACTCCGGCTGACAGATGGCGGCCGAGATACTCGGGGCCCCAATTGTGCTGCGGCCGTAAAAATGGGGTAAGGGAGGAGGGGGGAGGGAGGGACTAGGCAGTACCAAATTCGCACACGATACGACTGCAGAGACACTAGGGGGTCTCCATTCCTGGCTTCTCCACCACCTCACACTTCCTGTTCCTACTTGAAATACTGGCATAGCCCGATTATTACGCTTTCTATCTTCCTCCGGACCTTAATGGACTGCCTGGATGACCCAACCACGACTCTTCCTCAACTAGAAAAAAAAACCGGATCTTGAAGGAAAATAATAAAAATAAAACATGCAATGTTGTATATGTGCCACCTTGCGTGATGTTTGTTCCTTTTTCATGGCTGGTTACATTTATGGGACGCTCGGAATAAAATTACGATTTTCGCCAGATTCTTCAGTGCGAAATGAGGCAGTGTCATGCAGCATAGAATTCGAAACGAGCAGAGGGATGCAACAAGAGTCACGGACCTATCAGGATAAATCGGCCACAAATAACTCAAGCCTGAGAAGAAACGGACAAAAAAAAAACCACACATATGTATATCTGCCCCTCCCCTTTATATATATCCTTGGTAGGCCTACTCAGTATTCCTTTCACACTTTCCCTCGTTTGCCGTAAATTCAGAGTGTCAGAGTCGCCAGTCATCACGGCCAGTCATGCAATATGTCACCGATTAACATACGACGGCAATTCTGGCCGAGAGTGACAAACGTTTCCTGTCCAAAAACTTTCTTTCCTCATCCCAAGTGAGAATTTTGCTCCCGTCATCTCAGCAAATTTCCGGGGAGATTGCTTCTTCCGGAGATTAAAAGAAAGAGCAAAGAAGAGTGGATTTTCTCCCACACCCACGTCTCTGAATTTGTCCAGGAATCAGCTTACCCTGCCAACAGTCTGGAAGCTGCAGGCTGGGATGGAGGGACATATAACCTATAGACAGCTGTAGGACCTATAGGCTACCAGGAGATGCGACCAGCTGATCCATCTCGGGAGCCTTAATATGTTACTCGCCTCCTTTCTTAGCTCAGATTATTAGCAATCATGATCGATACTCTAATGGTTTTTGGCGTGCACCATTTTGCAGCAATATAGGTTTTCTAGCAAGAACGCTACAGTTCTTCTTGTCACAACGTTCACATCAACTGTCCATTATGAAAATTGCGAATTGATAACTCTACATATACAGTAGGCTATATAAAATAGTTTACAGTTTAATTACGTAAGAACTGGTTCATTCGTATGCAGGAAAAGTCATACAGGATTATTCCACCATGCTAAATAAGTTACACCACACCAGAGTGTTCCACTGTGCAGTCGATTGCACCGAAATGGTACCGATGTTTTGCGGGTGACGTCACGTAATTCGAATGCTCATGCCTTACACCAAGCAATTCGGGACATCATCGGCATAAAATTGCAGGCAATGGTGGTGCAATCGATTTCACAGTATGAAAGGAACTTGAGGGAATAAGCCACATATTTGAGCATACTGTGTTATTTTCTCCGGACCAAATTATCACCAGTGGCCATCATGGTTGAGAATAAGCGCGATTAAAGCATGGTTAGGTATTTCGGCAAAATAGGAAAAAAATGCTGATTTCGAATATGTGGCCAGTTTTCGAATTTGATCGTAGGCCTACTACAACACACGTGTCTACTACGACAAGCATAGCCGTCACCTCAACACAACAACAGAGACGAAAGACAGCCACAAAGACGCCCATGTGAACCCAGCTCGATCGTCAATGGGATCAATTCTGTGTGATTTTATAGTCTATTAGTAACATTCCAATCTAGTGTATTATTAGTAGCTGACATTTTTGACCACTTCTCGAGGGCGTGGGTCAAAGATTTTTAGGTGCAGTGTGGACCCATAAGTAAGTTATACTTTTATTTTCCATTAGGTGCCCACTGCCCCTCAGAGGTGAACTTTCCAATGGTATAAGTAAAGGATTTCCTTTAGAAACCTGTTTCAGACGCTTCTAATGACATTATTCGTCTCTTATAGCATTTTCTACGGATGGGCATTCACCATATGAAGGACGGTATGCCATAAAAACTATTTCATAAAAATTGACAGATTGGGCCATATTGCATTGCGGTCTTCAATTGGTGGATTGTTTTCTGATTTTGAGGCCCGACTTCCCAAAATACCGAACCCTGCCTTTCTCATACTTTGTCGTGCAGTCAACCATGTCCATGTCCACACCTTCCTCAAGATTATTAATTTTCCCGCTTTAATCTATTGCTGCTGTTCACATTGGGAACATCTGTTCCCAATAAGGCCGACAGGACGAAAGCAATTGCCTTGTAACAGCCGTATTAATGGCTAGAACACCAAAGGACTATACGGAGTGGTCAGTGTAACTCCCACAGTTGCTTTGGATACGGCGATTACTTGGCTTTTCCTAAACAAGTGTGCATAATTTTTTAAAATCACAGCATTAGTGTATAGGGAATATCCTACAGGTTGCATAGCCCCAGGAGATATCTGGCCAAAACTTTTTTTGATAATAGCACATCTACACATTTTGCACATGAAACATGACTCTTTAATCTTCCATGCCCTGAATGACTTTCTTCTCCTTCATTTTTGAGCCTGTGAAGTCGGCTTGAAGGTAAAGGGTTTTTGGGCGCCCTGACAGACTTTCATTTCAAGTGTAGAAGCACTTCCCTGTTAGATAATGAAGGCAACGGCTCTCCAGAATCGCTTGTATACCGAAGGATTATTGCCGACGCAGCTTTTCTTCGGCAAAGAGTTTTACAATGGTCTCGCAATTCCTCAGGCTGTAACATCGAATCTGTATGCCCACGATGCGTTTACATGAGCTACCTAAACAAGGTTACATCCGTCCGCATGATTTTAAAACCCCTTAATACCTATTCTCAGCAATGAAAACCATTTCACGCCTCTCCTACAGCGACACTTGCACTGCCCGATTATTGAACTAATCCGCTTTTCCTCGCTCCGAATGCTAATAAGGAGATATGGTGTGGTCACTGCAGTTGTTTCTTCATACAATCCGGCGACTACTCAGATTTAGCCCCAGTGCATGTTAATCTAAGCGCACAAAACTGTTGTCGTGCGCCCAGTTGAATATTTTAACCGCTTCAGGGATTCACTTTTTTATTCGCTTTTTTTGGGTACGGTGGTGGAGCTTTGCTCCTCTGGGCACCGTGGACGCCCTACTTTACAATTGATCTTTGTCCACGGTGTTGCACTTCAAGTGTTATTGCGTAATCCGCTGAAAAAAAATTTGGGCCGAAAACTAACATGCAAAGGTGAGCTGTAAATTATAACTTATGTTTAGGATGAGTGGAGGATTTGGCAGCTGTTGCCACTTGTGGGTATCATTTTTACTACTCGGATTACCTTCGTAACGGCTGCAAGAAGCAGGGCCAATCCTATGCTGCTGCGGTCTTTACGACGGCATTAAAATCCGTCTAACGAAATATCATTTTTTGGGGTCCCACATTTCCAGCAAGGATCATTCACGACTTCTTAAATGACTTTTCAAAAAAAAAAACAGCCAAGTTTTTCCAACTACATTAAATCTCCGGGTGATCCCAGCAAAAGATCCCAACCTGCCAATTTTGCCACACTACATTTTCCTTCTCCTTGACTCAAAACTCGTTACAGAAACTTGGTAGACTTTGACACCTTCAAGCGGTGACCGAGTAATAATCGCCCTCCCACTAAAGTTTGAGGCCCGGCATAAAGCAGCCCTGATATCTACTGTTGAATCTGCAAACATCCTATTTCCCACCGAAGTCCCTCTTCTTCTTCTTCTTCTTCCAGCAGCTCCTAGTTTAATCAGGTCTGAAAGTGCGGAAAGTGGGACGGTATTAGCTTAGATCCGTCGGGGTGGTTGTAATGCTAATCGAAGGAGACTGTGTGTCCTTGAAGGTAGTTATCGAGCGCTTAAATGCCTCGAACATTGAAGAGAGCCGTGCTCTTTTCTCATGGGCCCGGATCTGGAGGAATGCGAGCCCCTTAACAAGCCGGCTTGCTTCTAATAAGGTGAGAGTAAGGAATAAGAGGTGACTGCAAAGTCGCTGCTTATGAAGTGTCTTTTACCCCCCACCCCCTTTGCAGCCAACCCTCTTCCTTCCTCCATGCTGCTGGGAATGTCTTTGCAAAGAGACCGATGTAGTTGTGGCAATTAAAGCAGGTGCGAAGAGGGGAAGTGCGAGTGGGTTGTGCTTGGAATGAGCCGAGTTTCCAAAGTATCTAGCTCTGAATGGCACCTACAGGCTCACGACTCCACGACTCTATACGTATTCAGCTAAGTCTGCGTCGTCCCACAGGAAAACGCTCCCAAAGCAACACCTACTTGTCTCTGTAGTTATACGGAAGAGCTTGGGCCGTGCTATTCAAGACACTTGATGCTTACAATATTCGGATTCAACGTGCATGAATGAGTTGACAAGAATGATGGACAAAGGAAAGACCCAAAAAAGCTGAAAAAGACTAGAGACAAGGATAGACTCACGGGTACAATATCTTGGTTCATCGGACCGGTCACCGCAGTCGTCGTTGCCGTCGCAGAAGTGGTCAAGCGGTATGCATATCCCCGAAGTAACGCAGGTGAACTGTGAGAGTTTACACTCGGTGGTGGGACCGCTGGCCACCAGAAGAGGCTTGGTGATGGGCGTGGCCCGTGGGTTGGGAAGGGTCAGCGGTATGGCCGAAGAGCTTGGGGAGTAGGCTGCCAGGGCCACGATGTTGGCCAGCCACAGCAGTGACCACAGAGTGGCCGTCACCAAGCCCATCAGGCCGACGGCTCCCATTCCGTCAGGCTGCAAAATAAGGACCACATGCCTATAGTAGTACGGCTCCATATCATGTGCAACACTGATGCTGGCACAGAGTAAAGTATTCAACATGGCTGGTCATGAATACATTCCACTATCAATCCACTGATTACTTCTCTGTGCCCCGGAGATAATGAAACAATCAGAGCGGCATCATTGGCCACACTAGCTGTACAGAACGTGTAGACTATAGAGTAACAAGGTTGTGCTGTTGACAATATCTTACCATGTAAAAATACGAGTGTATTGTACATTGATTAGTTTGATATATCATATTACTTACACTGACATACGCTGTGAAGAAAGAGAGGGAACATGAAAATAACTGTTTCATCAATATCAATATAACATTGACTACCAGCATCCTTAAGTCTAATAAGAACTTGCATAGTAAGTTAAAGGGTGGAAGTGGCTTGACCAACACTTAATGAGCAACAGTTTATTGAGGTTAAGTTAATAACAGTGTTTGTGACATAAGCTATATTTCTGTATATGACATCTTATATGCTTAAATAATTATGTTTGCTATCTAGGTATTAGCTAACTTATCAATTTGTTATCTTAATTTTTTATTAATCATAATTTTTGTCGCTATTTCTGACTGTCAAAAGTGTTAGCGTGTACACCGCAAATGCAATCAGAAAATCCGGCAGCAGAAGGCAACTTTGTCATGCACTCTATAATCCTTGCAATCAATACAAAACCCACATTCTACTGGCATACAGCATTAAATCGTGTCTGCTAATTAAACTCTGCTGGATGATTTCAACCAGTGGGAAGCACAGGTAACCCCCAGAAAATTGAAACAACATTGAGCAGTATTTGAGCACTCGGTTTTATTCTCTCCAACCATCATCGTGACCCTCGGCGTTGTGAAATGTGCGCTCCATTTGCTTGAAACAATCCCACCCTTAACGGTAGGATAAACGTTGCGTCAAGTCCCCTCCCTCCCCGCTCCTGCCCCTCCCTCCCTCCCCTCCTAGTTATTATCGCAGATGAACGCGTTAATGAATCTGATTGCGGTTGCACGGATGCCTTTGAACGAGCGATGCGTAAGAGTACCAATTGGCCAAGATGCATACGTGATTTTAATAAAGCCGTCAAGCCCGTCATCGCATCTCCCAGCTGTGTGAATGGATATGACGGACATTGCACATACCCCTGAAGGCTGCCTTATTACGAAAACGCGTAATTATGCGAATTGAAAGCGAAGCTGCTGATCCGTGAGAGGCGGATGAGTAGGAAACAATACACTTCCGCCTGGTGCTGCGCTTTTGTTCAATCCGATACGTTCTCAGACAACTTTGAAGAGTCGGAGCATTGTTTGGGAAGTTTAGCTTTTACAAGCATGGAAACACTAGGCCTGAACCTCCCGGGCTACAACACCGGGGGATCCAAATTGCATTCCACGGCAATGCCAACCAAATAAGGGAGGCAGGGAAAATGAAGAGTCATGAAAACATTCCTCAGATCCCTACATGGAGCTTGTCCTCTCCTTTCATCCCTACGAGCATGTGAGGACACGTGCATTAATAGCGTTCGTTTGTTCGGAATCTGGTTATAAATTAGGATAGCCATATTTGGGACCATATTATCAATCTGATTTTAATATTTTGCAATAAGGCAATAGCGAAGTTGTAGCTATGTTATGTGCTGACAGTGAGATAAAGTGACTATACAATTATAATTGGCTGTCCACCCGGAAGAAGTTTTCAAACTGCATATCTGCATTGGAGAGATTTTCTTTCTCAGATCCAGCACATTATTTTTTAAGCCACTTGATGCAGCCTTATCTACCCAAAAAGCAATTTTCTTACACACCCTAGAAAAGTTGGGGCGCAATATAACTTAGCGCAGTTTTTAAAATTCCATTACAAGTTTTTTTGCGACTCAAATATGGCTTCGGATTAGTGAGCATATTTGCTATTAAAAGTTGCATCGTTGGCTACAAAACAGATTAGGCGTCATAAGTAAGGGTAAGGTAATTGCAGGCCCTCGCCGTACAATGTGAGCCCCCCTTTCCTTTCTACTATCTGGTGCAGGAATCCTCAAAGTAGCTCGTTGCGAGTCGGATGGTGTTTTTGAACGTGGAACCCAGGCTGGAGTCGAGTTGAAAAGCAGCCGAGCAACATGATGCAAACGGATTTCTTGAGCCGGATTTGACTAGGAAGTAGGAAGCGTCGTGAGTGCGTTTCAGCCTGGACTGCTGCGTTGTGTGGCGGGGAATGACGCGGATCAAGTTGGTGCATGATGCTGCTGGTGTCTGGATTCTCATAAGAGTCGACCCGTGCCAGATCCAGTAATTAAGCGCAAGTGCACAATGCGCCAAGCCCATTTCGGGCTAGCAGCATACCCAGGCAAGTTGCCTTTTCCAAGTTTCCCCAGAAACTTGTTGTCCCTTTGAGGACCCACAGTAAATACGCTACCTGCCTAATCTTATCCATTACAGGCTTATTAGGGGCGTGTTGGAGGAAAACATTCTCCCTGCCTGATTAAGTTTGAATGAACCTCCTGGCGCAGAGCTGGGCTTATTAGCTTCCTGTCTTGCACGCACATTTCCGGAATTGTTCCCTAGTTAACCCCTACCTTCCTCTCGCTATCCTGCTTTCGACCTTTCTGCTCCTCTTACACGGTTCCACCTTTGGGATCACAGCATCACATATCAGGATATCTACTTCTCTTCTAGGATGTCCTCAAGGGGCAGGATTATAATTTGAGTTGATCTACTTCAATCTGACCTGTCGCTTCTAGACGTAAGACTTGAGAACATGACTATGGAGTATGGTGTTACGAAACAAGAAGGCAGATTACATCAGTGTAAGTGTAGGTGTAATCGGACGCGGGAGATACCGGAGAGGATCATGGCTTAGCTGTGGAGCCTTTAAATTAAGGACGCGGTAACTTGTCTTATATGAGTACAGTCCAGAAGAATGTTTTTTTGTGTTCATTATGGCAGAGTCATTGTAGTTCGTATGCTAGAAAATAGCTGCATTTTAATTTACAAGACCATAAAATTATGGGGACGACGTTTCCATGAAGTCTCATAACGACTGATGTAAAATGCATGTCCATTTTTCGTATTATAGAAATATCTTGCATGTATTTCATTGATTGCCGAATACTGTAGAAGTGACCATAATCTGTGATGAAGCAGGAGTTTCCAAAGATTACTTGGCCGAGACCCGTGCATGCCTATACCACTGTTCAATAATGTTATCAATAATCAAAGGTCAGACTGAAAGGCGTCTTTTTAACCTTGTCTTTTCTTTTTGGACTTGACCGTTGCTGCTCACCACGAAGAGTCCCTGGGAAGAACATATCCAAATGTGCGATACCCCTGCCAACTAGACTTTATTGTGAACAACAGATGGGCATCGGTTATCTAGGAGTCTGGATAAAAAATATAGGTCATAGATATTAAAAGTAGCTTTTATATCTTGGTATATAACTTAGGTATGATTCCTATGATTCGTCTCTTTTTAGCATTAGCGGTGATAGTGCTATCATTTTATTAGAATCATGCAAACTATTATTGGCTTACAATGCCTCACAGACCTACAGGTTCGCGTGCATTATCTAACGCTCAGCCATTATTGATAGTTCAATCTGCAAAGAAAGTATACTATTACCGGAAAGAGGGGGAAAAGTAAGCCACCTGGTTTTCTTTTCGATGGCTGATACAGTACAGTAATTTATAAATTTATAAATTGCACATAAAATAAAAACATAATTATGCGCTATGTATGCTTATTGCTGTTCGTTTATTTTTATGCATAAACCATAAAAGTATATGGCAATGACGAAAAATATGTAGCAGAGGTCATTTTTCCGCAAGTTTTGATTCGTGTCTGAAGAGGTGATTACATGTTGAAGATCATGAATCAGGAATATTACCCATTTCCACCATTACGGCTGCGTGGTGGGTTAGCCAATTGTTGCAGCAAGCCCTTTAATGTACACAGGGAAATGTGACGGTTTTGTTGTGGAGATGTATGCGGAGATATATTATCGCGCAAAAACGCAATTTGCGCAAAGAGATAATTTGCTTCAAAAGTGGTAAACCATCGCTTCAACTATTAATTCCGCAGTGTCCCTGAAGAGTTGACGAGCACTGGGAAAATGCGGGACCTCAGAAATTGTCAATTTCCCAACGTTCAAAATGCATGAAGGCCGATGTCGCCTTTTAGAAGCAGCAGCGGGGCCCTGCATCGCTCCGTGACACGCGGATAACTCAATTTCGACCAACGATTGATATGTGACCTTTACGTGACTACTGCACATATTTCCGAGCCTATCATTAATAATGAGAGAAACTCGTAACCCTTAAATCTTCATTGGACTCAAAGGTTAGAAGTATTCTCGAGTTTGGGGCACCTGCGTGGAGCAGACTATTATGGAATGAGCAGATTGTACTTGAATGAGAATAAGCGTGGGCAATAAATTAATCCAGCTGTATCTGGAAGTGAAACATTTCCTTTCGCACATTAGCTAGAGAGAGAGAAGAGTGATAAACTATGCGGGGTGAGTGTACATCCGCCGTTGCTATGCTGGAACTGTATATACTACCAAGCTAGCTAGCTTATTCCCGGAGCAAAATTGAGGAAATTAAGTGCCAGACCTTTCCACGCAATCACTTTCATCTTGAGAGAAATTCTCGACGCCATGAACCGTCACTCTCATATATATGCGGTGAAATTTTCATTCCCCCATGCTTCCAAACACTTGTCTTATGATAGTCGCAAAACCCTATTGCGGACATAATCTCCAGGGGTCGAGTGAGAGTGCTGGTACAATATTTTGGTTTGGCCTAGAATAAATTCTACCCAGGGGGAATCGAACTGGACGGAAATTATCTAACGGCTTTCCTTTCATTTTCCATGCAAAGTTTTCCCCCTGCCCCCTTTATCATGGGAACAATAGGAAATTTCACGCTCACCAAACTTTTCTGATTTGTTACACGAATTTCCCATTCCAAAAGTTTGGTTCCAGTGTGCTTCCTGTTAGACTCCAGATTCCATTTCCTTCACAATAAAAATAAGGAATACAACCTATTTTTTGTACACAAAAATACATGGCGTATACTGGGTTGGAGGTAGGTGTGACAATAAAGGTAGAGCCTAGAATGCGTGTGTGTAATTCAGTCTAACGGGTATTCCTCATTCCATTTGTTGCAGCGCTTGCATTCGTCGAGTCCCATCTGGTCCGGAAGAGATTGGCCTGAATATTTCAAAGGGCCCAGTGCAACTCACCAGCAACCGCGCCAAAGCCCCACAAGGCTTGCTTGCCCATACTCTTCAAAGACCAACCTCCATTTACACCAAAAGAGAGTCACTTCCTCTAGGGACACACATCAGTCCTAAACCGACACAACCGGTAATATTAAATTTATTTCCGTTCCTGCACTCACCCATTGGAAGGACTGTCAGACGCCCTATCCTGGCCAAGTTCTATATACTACTATGGGAATGCTGGGCCTGATGAGAACCAATCATCATTATGTCAATGCTCATTAAATGGGCTGGTGTTTGTCAGTGCCTGATGCTATTATAGTACATGCAGAAATTATGTGTAACATGGGATGTACAGTATGCGCTTAAAATAATGATTTTTTTCGAGCACCCCTACTCCCAAATGGCCTTCCTAAGTAATGGCAGTTTTTAAGACCCTCATGGTGAGTGTTCAAGTGCTGCAAGGCTTTTAGCCAGTATGGTTCATGACTAAAGTATTTATTTTCAAATCCGCTTATTATTTTTAAGCCGCCTTTCAGGCATTGCTTTCAAGAACCGCCACCCACCTGTGTGCATGTTTCTCGGAAAAAGAAAATATTCCGAAAATGTTACAGTACACGCTATCCAAACAAGATATAGAATACATAGCATACAATGTATTCAGTAAAAAAAGTACATTCCATCGAGGACCCGTTTCGGGTTATTTTTGATAACTGATAAGTATAATGCGTATAGCAGAATATCAAGATGGGAAAGTTATTTTTTACCAAAGTATAAAATTCGAGCGTATATTCTGATATGAGCATGGAACATTTTGAAGCAAAGGTGGGTCAGTGGCAGTTTGCAATTCACAGTTGATGGAAACACCCACCAGCAAAAAAATCTAGCTCTTCATGAAGCAAAAAAAAAACTGGATCCTTTCACTGGATCCTTTATTATTCATGATTTGTGGCAACTCGTTTGCCTCTAATGATTCTAATCAGTGGGATTTTTTCGCCCTAAATATTGGCAAAACCGCAATGCACTCGTCGATATGGCCTATTGGTCAAGTACCCTTTGGATTCAACATTCATCCGGTCTATTGACATTATATCAAGTATCAGGTCAGGAAAAGGGGGGAATACAGTATATAGAGTAGCAGAAAATCTCTCGGAGGTTGAAGTTGATTCTGGTGAGGAACTGGCGGAATGCATGCACCTTTGTGGAGAGACGATGGAGGAAATGGGCGTAAAATAAGCACAACATTAAGTTGCTGACAGGCGCTGAGCTCGGAGGTGATTATCAGCCTCCTATACAACTACATGGTAAGCTCCTCGCCTAGTGTAGTCCGAAGTTGAAAATCCTGTTGGAGAAGGGAGAGAAGTCTGTTCCTAATTCGAGCTGAATCCAAATTTGGGATGCAATTAGGAAGTAACCTTTCCCCGAGAAGGGCCAGAGTATTAGCGGACCTCTTCTTTACAAGCCACGTTTTACTTCATTGCAAGACATCGGGAATGAGTTGTAGTAATGACTACTTTATTTCTTTAGGGTAAGAAGTCGTTTAGGATTTTCATGAATTGCACTATTTTGGCACTTTTGGGGGAGAAAATAATTATTGGTGATGTTTGAAAGTCAGCATGATCTGTCCTCACTTTATGTAAGAACCCTATTGGGTTAAGTATTCACTTGAAATATCGTGTTTTCCACAAATCTGGAATCAGACGCTATTTCCCCCAATACAGATGTAACCTAACGTTTGGATCATTCTGTTCATGATATAAACTCCACATGTCACTGTTGCTTCATGAGCGTCGGCGAAATATGTTAATAATATTTTTCAACCATTCTACGGATGTAGAGTAAATTTCCAATAACACAGTAATAAGTCCATTTCGCGATAATGGTTAAAAAGCGAGGGTTTTTTATGCCATACACGAGGATTTTTAGGTGCAGAACGAATCGATAACGAACATGGCGGAAATGGGGCTCGAATGAAAATCGCCTTTCCCTAGGGGGAGACGCACATGTCGGAAAGTTCGTTTCATTAGGAAGATTAGGTTGGAGATTAGAGTAAAACACATGTGATTTGATTTGCCGCGCTGGAAACATTTTATATAGTAGTCGCCATTCACACTACTTTAAATACGAGCACCGTTGGGATGAAGGGGGGTGCTACAAAAGCGTTTTGCTACATCCTTCTTTCTTTAATATCCATAAATTGTGTTGAAATGCGCCGGTAGCCATTTATCACGCTTGTCTAGTCCAAGGCCGGCCCCTTGACACATGCAAAATGGCTCGTAAACTTGAAACAGTAGTCGCGATTCTCCTCCCCACAGGATCTTTTCTCAGGTGTTTCCACAAAATGCATTTCGCCATCCGAGGGAGCATTCGCCATTAATACTGACCTTCGCCAGCCTCATAAACGTGCCAAGCCGGAAAATTCATGCTTGTTTTTGTGCTTCTTACAAAGGCATCCACTCGGCTGCTTTAGCTTACACTGGAGAGGAAGAAGGGACGGCAAAAAGGACGCGGAATGAGAGATGAATCCTGGAGGCAAATTATTCTGCTCAAACGACGTTCGCACATTTCCGCTGGTTCACGTCCGGTAGACCGGCACTAAATCACCAGATGCAATCCCGATTAAATTCGACGTGTCTCCCGCCTTCAACATCCTCCCCACAAAAGGAATAAGGGAAGAAGACTGAAAACTCACCAATTTGCTCAACCCAGAGGAATCGCCTCACTAACTCTCACAATCCATATCCCGCACAATTTTTTCACAAGTTTTATTAGTAAACTGCAAAACTCGATTTTATAAGTGCGGCAGTAGTATAGCTAGTTAACGGCATCCGGTGATCCCAAATCAGTAGGTGTCATGTTCCCACTACCCTTAATGTGACGCCTATGGTGACACCACCCCACTCAAATGACCTGTCCCGCTGATGTCCCCAAGCCCAAAGAAATCGGAGACCACATTTACCCCTACACACTATTCTCCACATTGAACCCTACTCAACTGACGCAGGTCGAAATTTCTGCTGGTAGTGGAAAGAGTTCACTCTAACCAGCATCCTTTCAACACCACTTTGCTGTTACACCTACGGTAGTTATTAACGTTCACCAACATTATTTTCACATAATTTTTTACAATACACACAAAGCAGAATTATTAGTAAGAATATTGGTCTTTTCTCAAACATGTAGAATGAAAACCATACAAAATATTTTTGACTTTAATATTAGTAAGAAGGTAGAGGACGACGACATGGGGTCCAAGATGTCCAAGGAACGAAAGAGATGGAAAAAAGCCGTAATAAAGTTTAACTTGGCGGGCCACTGATGCTGATGGATTACTGCCCAACGTTAGACTACGTTACTTTTTATAGCACCCTTCCTTATACGAGTATACCGTACAGTTCAGGTTAGAGAACCTACATGATACATTGAGATAAAACGAATTCTTATCTACCTGGCATATCCAATCCATCAGCTCTCGCTCTTTTTAAATCTCATGCAAGAAAACCATTTTGAAATTGGCCCAAACTCTTAGCTTGACTCACGTCCTACTACAAAGTATGATACATTAAAAACTCTTAATGAATCTCTGAATGCAACATTCAGAGCACACTTTACCAACAATAGAGCCTATAGGCAACCGAAGCTAGTTGGTGGAGTGGACAAGGTGTCCGACTGCTAATCGGGAGATCCTGGGTTCGAGTCCCGGGGCCGGCGATCCTGATCGTGGTTATCTGTGGTTTCCTACGGTCCTCCCAGGAAAATTCCGGGGTCGCTTGTGTAAATAATAGGCAACAACCGCCCCCTCCCTTTCCTATCCTTGACCCATCCATGGGGAGGTGCGGTGTCGGTGGGGTGTTTCTGACCCGCACCTAGGGGGTTATCTTGTAACCTGACCCCCAACATAAAGACAACGCACTTGCACCAGTGTCCCCTCCTCACAAATCCCTATCCTGATCCGTGCACCGGAGAGAAAAATACGAAAGAAAATTCGCAAGAAAAAATGGTGGTAATCCACCCCCCCCTAAAAGGGTTCCGTTCCCTGCAATGGGGTAAAAAGTAATAATAATAGAGCCTAGCCTGGATATACTCACACCTTACTAATTACCACTCCCGCCACACTTTATCACATCACCTCAAGATAATGAAATTAATTTTTAAGAATAACTGTGAGCAACTTCCGCCTCTCCACTCAGCCCATGGATCGATTTCAGGCCCGGCGATCCAGGGACCTCTCTTTGCAACCACAACCAACACCCTCCCTCCCTTGGCCCCATCAACTCCCCGCCTCTTTCCTTTATAAGGGGGTAAACCCCCCGAAGTCCTTCCCCGTCGCTATTGATGGATTGTGTAGGGACCCTGTTGAACACACAAAGACACCGCCGGTCTAGTATTGATGATAATTCATAATGCTCGGATGCAATCGGCTTGGGGACCCCTACCCTTCAAACCTCTATACACCTCCTCCCAGCCTGTTTCAAGCTTTGTGAGAAAAAGTGGACGCCACTTTATGGATCTTGTGTTTGAAAATGACAAAGTTGCTCTAAAATGGGTCATTTTCTAAAAACAATTTCACGGGTCGTTAGGGACAAATGTTACGGTACGTAACCTGAGGTAGGCTATTAATATTTGAGGCACAGGTGCTAAAAGCGACATACCATGTCAGGGAACTTTTGGGAGGATAAGAAATAAAATTATGTCCAGTTTGTATAATGGGGTGTTTACGGAATTTAGAATTAAAACACAAATTATTTGTACAGTCTTATACCAGCTCATGCATAGAACAGACAAATACAGATACACCTGCATTTTCAACAACAACAACAACAACATCACGACATTTCCCTATGAGGGGTAGTCAGCGATGAAGGGAGACGCAAGCTAACCCAACATATGAACTAATAAAACTCATGAGAATAAACCTAAAAACAACCTGTCCCACCCCCCACCCCTGCCCACCTCAGACATCACCTTATCCTCAGACATATTTACCTATTTACCCATTAATTAACCTACGCCATTTACACCTATCCAAACAAACAACCCTAGCCTCAGCCACGTCCATGGTCCTATTGACACAAGAACGTCTCGGCTTAACACTAGCAACACCCTTAAGACACTGGCCCACCTGGTCCAACCTGCATTTTCAAAAAATAATATACATTTTTGTTCATTAACAACTGGTTGTACGGTATATGAACGCAAATGAAACCGAGAGTACAATAATGTGTCAGTAAATGATATCTGCAATAACAACTTTTTTTGCCGGTACACTGTAAAAGTATGCAGAACAGTATGGAGATGAGGAAATGATTTGCTAACGAATCTGCAAAGCCAGCATAAAAACAAAATAGAGTTGATGTCGGCATTCACACACCTGCACATAAGCCGGTACACGTAATCACATTTGGTACCCTATATCGCGATATCATTTTATTAATGTCGCAGTATGGCAGGAGAGAATGACATGTGGCAGACTGTTATTATCTCTGCATGCACTCCAAATGGTAGAGCATATTCCGATGGATTCCAACCGCGAATTTCTCTCTCATCAAACATTGATCCATAACACACATAGCGACAAAAAAACAAAACAATAAAAACCGTTTGATCCCAGTTATTGACTGCAACACTCGGTTGACAATTTCTTGGCTCGTAATCCTGAACTGATATCATGCACGTTTAATTGCAGCCTATAACCAAAATGGTCTAATCGGATTAAAGGCAATAGTGTTTGAGCATAACCCGAGGCGGTTGTTTCCCCCTTTGCTCCTCTCCCCAGCAGAGCACTCGAATATCAATTAGTTTCAGTGGCATCAAGTGTGCCACGTCGCTTACATCATTACAAGATTACTGACTGCTACCTCATTTCTAACAAAATTTTCCAGCCAACCAATTTGACTTTTATTAAGCTGGGTGGTCCGTCAAAAGCTGGGGGTCTGAGGCTTCAACTGACTTCGAACCTGGCGTTCGCACCTGTCGGATTACACATGTTCGCAGGTGCAACGTGCGAATGAGGTGGACAGAATTAAGCGATCGCCAGCCACAGATTAATGCGGCTTTCTGAACCTGGCAATTCATCATCCTTGACGTTCCGCTCCAGAGTAATTATTCTTCCTGCGTAATTACCTCTTGGCACGAAGCGCATTTCAGGGATTGTTGGGATTTGGATCCGGAGGAGGGGGAGGGGGTGGGGGGAGGGAGAGAAAAAAATATTGTTTTCGCCTTCGTCGGGAAGACTTTAACCGTTACATATCCTTCTGGATGCCTTCTCTGCTTCTACTGCACTTCAACCAAATGGGTCGTCCTCAGGATAGAATTGCATCCATATACCAGCCACTATTCTATGGAAGCTTCTCAGATCGGGGCCTAATTGGGCACTGAGAATGATTACTATTTAACAACTACTGCTAGTTAGATCCGTAGTATGGGAAATGCATTTGAGATTTCATTTAGCAAGAATGTTTTATGCTCATTATTACGTCATCAACAACAACACATTTTTAAAAACAAACGCATTCAGCTATCAAGAACTCTAATTATATGTATATAGAAAGCTTAAACCGTGATGATTGTTGCTGTTATTATTTGACCTATTAGCATTTATTTTGCCATATTTATGTCGTATTCATCACTCATATACCCTTTCACAGCAGGGGTATATGGCGAATGATTGTTGCAATAATTATTTGACGGAAATATCACTTTGACAGTCAAAGCTCCTGACCATATGTAACCTCCAAAATGTGTGTCATTGTCACATCAATATTTTCCGGCACAACTGCAGATATTAGCCGCATGTAACCATTTTATATGTTGACGCTACTCCAATGAAAGCTCTTGAAATAAATCCAATTGCCCCCGGACAGCGCCAATGTGTAATATACACTCCAACTGTGCACTGCACAGCAACAACAATCGATATTTTGTTCATAACAGCACTCATGCTCTATTCACGTTAACTGTAATGAATCGACAACTTGAACAGTGCACTTGGCAGTTACTGCAACCCTGCTTATCGTCCAGTCCGGTTCCGGAGCCTACGACTGGCTATATGCCGCATTAACACTGACGAATGACGTTGCGGATTTGCGTGCGTATCAACAATGCGTCAGTAAAGCGCTCTAAAAAAACTAACCGCAGCACAACTTTCAAACGTTGCAGCCCCACGATCTTGTGTTTTGTGACACTCAGGATTGGAGCTTAAAACCGGGACCAAAAGTTCCACACTTTTGTACTAGATCCCGGTAGCATCATGATGAGAGATGCAAAGCTGCGAGTAAAGTCTTTTGTAAACACCCAGCGCATGGGGACCCAGTTTACACTGCCAGCCGAATTCCCTTTAATATCCCTTTAATATTGTTGACTTGTATCCCACCCTCATCCTCATTATGTGCATTATACGCAAATTCATTTATAGAGCTTTTGAATCGTTCATTAGTGTGAGAAGACTATGGAAAGAATTTTTATTATAGACTAACTGATGTTGCACTAATAGGCTCTATCTATTGCGGATGGTTTAGCCAAGTACTGCAGGACTTTTTTTAGGGATGACACTTTCTTGTCATATGTGCAGTACTTTGAAGTGTACTATCAGAACTAGCGCTGCAGGCGCAGCATGATGTTGATATCAGTGACATCCTGTCCTAACTATTCCCGTCTCACACTGACAAATTCTGGCCTATAACCCTCTAACACTACTGTATGTACTGTACTTGCATTTAGTATATGAATATGCGGTACGTCCAAAAGCACATCACTTGCTGATATGAAAGGACAGTACATGGATCAAACTAATATGTGGTTATGGTGTGTACCACAACAATTTTTAGCGGCCACTGTTTGATAATAATAATAATAATAGTAATAGTAATAATAATAATAATAATAATAATAATAATAATAATAATAATAATAATAATAATAATAATAATTCATACCCCGTTATCAGCCGGCGCGGCGGCTCTTTAGGGGGGAAATTTTTGTTTTGACTGGAACTCTTTGCTTTCATTTTACTATGCTTTTTGGGATAAGATAGGGACGGAAGGAAGCGGCTGTGGCCTGTTGTTACGGAAACGACCCCAGAATTATCCTGGAAGGACCGTGGGAAACCACAGAAAACCACGGTCAGGGTCGCCGGCCGCGGCCCCGGGAATCGAACCCAGGACCTCCCGATTAGCAGGCGGACTCCATATCCACTACACCAACCTGCTTCTGTTGTTTGATATAATATTCACATATGACATTTTAAGAGATGAATCATTGAATGCAATACGCACTTGTACAGATTCATTTATAGCTCTCATGACACCAATGGGAATAGGCTAGTACTGTACTACAATCTATTGGTATTACCATGCATATCGACTTTCGGCCGTGTCGGATTAGCTGTATATTAGGTAACCATGCTGTATGTACACGTATGGCCAACGACATTAGCTGGCACGTGAACCATTGGATGAATGGAATGAACCCCACCTTGCCAAACTTGGAAGCGGAAATCGAAAAGCAAAAAAGAGAAGCCGTGGCGTTACTTGACACCCTTCGATCAAAGCTCTAAATTGAAACGCACTCTGAGGTTTCCATTAACGGAGTCGGAAGAGTACATCACAGCGCAATCAATAATGATTTTGCCGCCGCCTTTTCTCAGGAAAAAAATATAGCTATAAAATGGTGCCGGAAAAATGAGTGGGAAAGCTTGCTATGATGGTAGAACCAACCGCTTCACCGCAGGTATTCCTTGGGATACTATAGCTAGGGCTTCACTATATGGCCTACTATACTGCATCGGCCTCCATTTTTAGTGGGGAACTTTCGGATATTGTGGTGACAATGGACTATGCTCAGTAATTCACGCAACGTCCAATGAAGAATTGCAGTAACGGACCAGCCAGATTGTGGTTGGTTGGCTCCTTTTGTAGTCAACTAGCATCCGTTATCGAAAATTGGGTTCGCAACAAGTACTTGTATACTAGTTGATCCAAAGCGTTTCACAAGTATTTTGTGGAGTCGCCATAGAAAAGAGCTAAGTTACTCGGTGTAAGCTGTAATAGTACTATACAGGTTGCCTCATTTTACGACTTTTCATGTTACGACCCTGTTTTGCTGTTCCTTTGTTTTCAACATGTACGTTTTGTCGTCTCTTAAAAAATCGCGCAAAAAAACTAACGGCGGCATAATTCATGCACAACAAATGCGGCAGAAGAAACAGACCTAACCTGTTATTTGAGACATTACTATCGATTTTTGCTGTTTTTGCTCCACTATTAATATTTTAATACCAAAAAACATACGGACAACATTGTTGCAGGTTAAGATAGTTGCTTAGATGCAAGCTGACTCCAATGGATTAAATCCATTGGAGTTAGCTTACTTTTGTATTCCACACTCTCTTGGAAGAGAAACCCGAAACAACTCTAACAGGGCTTCGTGGGGAGGGGGTCACTACACGCGTGTGCTGTGCAGTACCTACATGTCCGACAAGTATCGTTTCAATGTGGATGGGTGTTGAATCTCCGGCTGCAACTGCCCTGAAAATTCCATGCATGTGTGATGTTCCCTTCTATGCTTTCAGAGGAGTCAGTGAAAGAAGTAAGTTACACGAGTCCTTTTTTCCCTCACTGGAGTTAGCTCGGTTTTGTTTTCCATGGTGCAATTGTAAGTTAAAATCAGTGCACTGTACTGTAATTAGCTGATTTCAAAGTAGCCTGAGGAAGTTTATTATGGCGGTAAAATACTAAAAGTCTCACAAGACTAATTATTAAGGAGCAGCAGCAATCAATTTACATGCACTGTACAGCATCAACTACAATAAAGCTTAATTTGCAGAAGAGACTAATTGTGGTGGAGGTAGGCCTACAGGCTACATAAGACATCCCGTTTACCTACACAGTGTACATCTTTAATTAGATTATTATTGCATGCTCAGTGTCCCATAGAGGCTTACTGTATCTTACCCGATATCACCGGTATATTTAATTGGAAATGAATATCTTTTAGCAATTCATGTGCTTTATTACATTATTAGATTACAGTAAAACCTGTTGTTGGATACGCACGGTTCTGAATAAATTATTTCCAAACATACAGTAGACTTAGTAACTATTTTAGCATTACAGGGGACCTTTCGACGGTTGCAAAAATGTCCAACATACGCCCACCTTCACAGGTTTTACTGTAGCTGTTTACGCACTAATAGTGTTCATCAAAATTCACGCACTTTCTCATCATATATGGACACGTGGTAGATATCTTTCATAATATGTATAAATAGAAGTAGAGTAAGGAGGCGCTATTACTTGGGCACACACTGTTCAAAGTTGTGGTAGAACATCAAAACGCCAAGTTGTGTGTACCATACCGTTAATGCAATCAGGCTCACTTTGCTCGCTCGCTCACCATCGAAAACACCGAGGAGCGAGGAACCTCAAATCCCATGCAGGTGGATATTGCACCGGAAACCCCCACTAAATGCTGCAGCGTTGAACCCGAACCCTGCCACTTAAAACATCTTTAAAGAGAACAAATAGGGAATATAAGAGTGAATTATTAGAGACTTCCCCGCCCACTAATGCCAGCGTTAATGCTAAACTAAGCGTTTCTCTAATTTTAGCCCCCCCCCCCCCCATTTTAATTCAGCCTCATCAATAGTTCAGAACTTAGTTAGTTCTAAAAATTCCCACATAAGTCATGTCCCTAATTAAAGCAGCTTCCACGCACAAATAACTCAGTGAGCGACCACTTGGCAGCCAACTTGTCACATAACCCGCTAAGCCATCAACGTTTCTTTCCTGCTCCCATTTTCCACCACTCCTTTTCCCTTCCCCTGTCTGCTCTACCTGTACAATCCAGGTGCTCCTGGGCTCCAATTTGGGCAAACTGCAGGGTGGCCAAGTCATGAAAATGCGCCTTGTCACCCGCATTTCCCAAGGACCCCCCAGCCGGCTCCCGGAAATAAATAAGTCCGGACTGGAGTTGCTAGGGAAGCATGTAGAGAAGACAAGAGTTTCGTTGCGTAGGTTAATTAAGTGAGGAAAGTGGCGTGAGGCCGCCGACGGTTGGCGGTAGTGGGGTCTTTCACTCTCATTATACATTAAAGGTAGAGATAAAGTGGGGTCGTAATTTTAAGGCAAGGCATAGCTATTTGGGAGCTAACCGCGCTCGCTTTTCCGATCCTCCATCGGTTACCTTTCCTGATTAGGCTAATGCGGGTTTAACCGCCTTCAGGGCTCATTTTCAATACAGTTCGACCTCAAAATAATTGCAAATATGGTCAAATTTATTCCCTGGCTATAGTCAATCGATAGGATTTGCGCTCTTGCGCATTTGAGGGTCTGTGATGGATTTTTTTTTGGCCACTTCTGTACGTACCAGTAACCCATTTGTACACAACATCTGTTTCCATTCCCGATTCAAGAGCGGTTACTACAGTATCGGCTGGCAATTTCACACTGATGGGATTTGCTGAACACACTATGTTAGTTGCGCTCATTTTTAGTGGGTCTCTCAGTAAATATGTGAATTTGCAAACACGTCTATCAATCATACAGCATGGCCGATTAAAATGGGCCACGGGTATTATCTACCGGCGAATGCACGTTTATGCGACAATTTTGCATACAATATTTCAATCACGTGCACTTGCACAAAATTGCGCTTCACAGCAAACACTCTTTATCCGGATAAGTTGACACTTGCAGCAAAAGTGTGGGGTAAAACTGTAGCGGTTACGTGCTTCAATCGAGCATGCGCATTCCCACTGGTAGATCTTGACGTGTATGCGCGACTGGAGCGTGTCCGTTGTTGGAGGTGGAAACATTCAGCCCTCTGAACAAATAACCTGCTTTGTACAAACTCCATGAGGAGTGTTGATAAGTTAATGGACAAACACATCGGAGAAAGGATCAGTCTAATACAATTTTCAGGAACTGTATACAGTATAGGCACACATTTCTTCCCCCAAGACGGTTATCGCAACTGCAAACATCCTGCATAAGTAAAAGAGGGCTCCAAGCCCAATTTTAGAACCAGTTTGATCAACTGGAAAGGACACGGTGCCTATATAGAACCCGCTGGGACATTTATGAACAGAACAATGATTTAGCCGTCACCGTACTTGTACAGCATAATCAAATTAACTCTCAATATCTCTTTAATCTGAGCGGACCAAATTGAAAAACAGTCAATTCCGCCTATCCCTTTCTCCATCCAATCCATTCATTTATTCAACTACCAGCTCGCAGTGGTCGTTACTCCATCGAGTATTACCGGTGCTGGAAATGCGTTTCTATAAATTGGCGACAACGTAGGAGGCTGGGAAATCGGATAGTCGCCGTAACTTCTCTCCCGAAATAGAAAGTGCTCTCGGTAATTAGAGCAAAGTCATTAACAATTTCCTTCTTTCATCCCTCAAACGGCGCGTTGCCTGGATAATTGAGCTAAGCTAGAATACGATACTGTAAATAATCAAGCCCATTGTCACACGTCAATGAGTTAATTTTTTTTTCGGAAAAAAGAAGGAATATTGGAAGGACATTTGGAAAGTCCTGTGGACGGTGTAATGATAATTAAGCATGGGTGGAAGAGAATTTGGGTCCATGGCGTGATGCCACGGTCCCTTGTAGTTGGACCCGCTCATTTTTCGCCATACTTCATTTCGGGGCTCTTGTACCTGTCGCGCACAATCCACCGGACAGCAGCCAATAGGCCTATTGTGTTATGGCTATAAAATGTCCCCAAACCACCCCCCCTCCCCTCAGTCCGAGGTATGCTATATGCTGCCAATTTGCTTGACTCACCATTGTCGTTGTGGGCCATTGTGAGGGCATAGGAGGGGGGCATAGGGGCAGGGGAGAGTGCAGGCCAAATCGGATTGTTATTTGCTCCAGCACAAGGTATATTACGAATGTTTGGATTTGGTCGTGGTTGGGTTTGTTGTTGCTTGTGCTCTTTCCTCACATTTATTAGCCTGGTTTAGAGTAGGCCCCTATACTCCGGTATTTGGCGGTTCACAATGATTCGTGTAACGGATAAATGTTATACAAACGACTTTCATGTGCATGAAGAGTGATTAAATTACAGAAATAAAGCTTAGACGTGACATGTCTTTAGGTCCATTGTTGATAAAGAAATAAAACATGCTGATATTTGAAAGGGGGGCGTTTCCAAAGTACTAGCATAAATGTACGAGTTTTGAGAATTTTGAAAGGTCAAACATATGGCGAGGTACTACACACTGAGCGATTGGACAATGTTAACTTTTCGAGTGGTACGGGCCTGTTTGCTCATGTGCTGTGCAAACAGGTCCTGTTCCTATTGTACACGTAGGATGCATGAAGGCTGATCATCCCCGTACGTGTTATTCTCCATAACATGAGGAGGCATTAAAATGACAAGTTTTTAATTTTACTCTCCATGAAGCATTTTACGAATTCACTGTGCATTTTTGAATAGCAACCTACGCTGTCATGAGAGTGACTTTCATGGGCTGGCATATTGAAAGATGAATTTAAATTGAGCTTAAAGTACAGCCTGACATGATGCACGTGTTTGCATAGTACCACACGGCGGACATACACTACAACTTTGGATTCTGAATGGCAAAACAGTTTTTGAGGGCATTGGTATTCCTGCAGTAAAAGCTTTGTCATGTAGTATGATTCTGTTCAGCTCCGAATCTGTGTGATTTCATTACCCATTCTTTCCGCATCAAATATTGTATTCAAAAGCAACATAAACAAAAGAAGTGACGTGGAAACTTTCAAATATAAAATGGTGCTGGTACTGAAATGACTGTAGTCTATCTACAGTTTTGTTACATATAGCAAAACACCGTGAAGCAATTGTGCACCCTTCCGAAGCAGTGCTACTAAAGGGCTAATTCAAAAATGTACCCTGTAAAATTATGCAATAGAGGTGGTGCCAGGTGATATTATTTGTGCTTATTCCCGATTGTATCCATCGCAATTGGTTGGGGTAAAACATGATGGATGACATGCTCGAGTCACACATACACACTCTACTTCAGCGTAGGCCTACACACACCGGGATCTACCATTGGAAATGCTCATGAGCGACGCGATGGGAGCAAGTCATCTTATCACATTTCAACTATTTTGATTAACCCACTGTTGCAGGCATTCATGTGCACAGTGTACTGTACCACCCTGTATAACGGTGCAGATTATTGCTGATAACTCATGACGAGCCACTCATAAATAACTTTAAAACACACTAAAATAAAGAAAAGTGCAGTAATATTTTAAATAAATATAAATCTTTGCGACTATTTAGTATAACAGAAGCATGTGAATCCTAATCACCTATTCCATTACTAGAGAGTGCAGTGAAAGGATGACATATTGTGGTACGTCCTCCCTCTAATTACGTACTGTATCGTAATATTAATGTAAACATGACTAATGAATAGGGATCAATGCACAAATAAATCAATAAACCATTTCAATGCAATATCCGTATAATACGGCCATTTACGGCAAAGAGTATTAGCACTTCCCTAGCGGGTGATTTACTCTAATCCGGAGACTATCACTGCAGGCATATTCCCTCGAGTTCAGATATTGTTTTTACCTTTTTTCTCTCTCGGTTTAATATTACAATAGCAAGACGACAATACTGTGATTTTGCGCAAGAAACGTATTTAATGTACAGTACTGTGTACACTGTACACACGCTTACACGTAGGGTCTAATCATGGGACCACTCGCAAACCAGTAAAAAATGCTTATTTAGTATTTCCATATCCTTGCTTTGAGAAATGTATATACCTCGTATATAGTAAGAAAAGGTCGGATGAGCTTGCTTTGGTTCACCGAGATGCTCTTGTTACCCTATAGTGCGGCATCAATTGAGGACAGCATCATGGAGAGTAGACTTGGGAATTTGCAGCTCCATGCTTGTAGAACGGATTGATTTCCGTGGACCACGCTGGAAAGTGAACAGGATCAGGTTGCCATGTCCTTGAGAGATGCTCCTGTTTCCTGACCAGGGGACGACGCGACGTAGCAAAAGATCCACTCTCCCTTAGTTGTTTGTCCCACCTCAAAATGGTCTGACGAGCCGGTGGTTTACGCCCATGAAACTGTCCCAAATCGATGCCGAAAGAGAGGACCTATCAACAGCTGACTAACCGCCCAGAGCCTCCTTCACCTAAGGACTGTGACCACCTTATTGTTGAACATTTTGATTTCCTTGACACGCAATTTGTGCAATAACTGCTAAATAATTTGGCTAAGGCTTAGTTGTACAAACATAATAATATCCCGTATATGTACGTCGCAGAAGCAGTTGCATGAATATCATACCCGTACTTTAATATTCGTTCATGACCTCCTCGCCTGCAAGATATATCCGTATGCCTATACCCTGCCAGATGGTTGTCTATAGTACAAAAAATACCAATATGAAACTCATCCATCAAGCATGGCATAGTGCTTTTCAGTTTGGCCGTCCCTACAAAAGAGACCACTTTTAAATGAGTAAGATGATGCGCTGTATAGGCACGCTATCACAATAACAAGTAATAACTCGTCCGGAAAAACGCTCTGCTGGCTAATGTCTTGCTCACTTGTTGCGCATTTAGAACGCGTTTCCTGCCAGATAAATGGCACGCTATACAACCATTGATTTCCTATGCGGGCTTATTTTATTCGCTCATTAGTTAGGTAGAAATTTGGCGCCAAACGAGGTTGCAAGACCCTAGTTTTTCCACCCTCACTTACTCGACAATTGATAGCGGCAGCTCCTACCCATCCTTTCTCTTTATAGAAGTTCGATTAAACTGTGTACTCTATTGATCCCGCAGCCCTGGAAATCAACGACCTAATGAAAATGTCATGAGTCCCGCACAGGTCGCGGAGCGATCCTCTTTATCATTACCGGCGATAAGAATTGAAGGAGAGTCATTTCCACCAAACTTCCTCGTCCTATTTACCATGCCGATTTATGGCTGCTTCTGGAATAGGGAAGTGAGAAGTGGAGCAAGGTGCAGGTATTTTTTTTCTGCCAGTGGTTTGTACCCTTCTTATGCCAGGGCCAGTTGGGAGAAAAACACATTTTGCTAGTGGTTGGAGGGGTCAGATTTCCATCCTCGATTCTCATGTGGCTCATTTGTACGGGGAAACTTCCACCATACATAAGATGGAAACGGCTTCGTCTCCTTTAAATTCCTCAAGGTTGGAAGAGGGCTGCTTCTAAAAAAGTTTCAATTCTGGTAGGGGGNGGGGGGGTGAGAGAGAAAGAAAAAAATGTTTTTATCTCAGAGAAAGCTTGCGACTGGGTTGCAATATTTTTCATTGTTATAAGCAGCCCCCAGAAGGATGTATACTGGGTATACTGTAGTAAAAGATATTATCGTCGCTCTCGCCTCAAAACCTCATAACTCTATTGGTGCAAATTTTACAGGGAAAATGTCTCACGCTGGGCAAAGTGAGCTACTCGGTTTTAATTTAGTTGCCCGAGGGTATAGTATGTTCAGACTGTACACAGTTATGGAGCCTGTAAATGTGGAATGGTTTATTTGGATCCAACTTTGTCATCATTTTTTTCCAAACGTGCAACATGGGATTGTGGTTTTACATACATAAATTATTCAGTTACTAGTAGCGGTAATGATGTATTTCATGTGAACATCACTACAGTATGTAACAAACAACTGACCTGTGAGTGCAACATCAGGCCTATTATTATGTAACAAGATGGCTTACAAAATTTAGCGTAACTTATTTTCATGAAATAATTTCAATTATGATGCAAAGACTGGTGAGCGACTAGTAAATAATTTCATCATTATCTCCCTTTATTGCATTGGTGTAAATCTATTTTGAGGTAATTTTCCTTTTTGGACTCGAACTACCGGACACCTTGCTTTTTGCCCTTCATAAAGTGTGGAAAACCAAACGACGATCTGACGTAATTGTTTCTTACATTGTTTCTTTTTGTTGCTACTGTTTACTCATATTGTTATGTGAGGGTATTTCCATGGAAACCTTGATGACGTCAGACTGTCGTTTCGTTTTCCGCACTGTAGCTACCAAGATATAAACTGAGATACAGTCCGAATATTTAAAATTTCACCCTATATTCACATGAGGAAAGGGCGTGTAAGGTTACACAATTTGGTCTCCACTTACGTTTTCGTACATATCATACGAGAGATATGAAAAACTCTGATAAAACAAACTGAGAGAGAGATGCATCCCGTCATTATTATTATTCAGCTCAATCTAAAACACCTTTGTTTGTTTTATTACCTACAAAGAGTAGCTCTTCCGTTTTCTTCCTAACCAGGTGTATAGTGCTAGCAATTGTTGCATCTTACTCTTAGTTTGTCTGATGAGAGAACACGAATGTGAGTACGTAATTAAAAATAACACTGACATACCGCGTCAGCGGAGATATTTACATGTCAAAATTTAAAATGTGCCTACTTGTCAGAATTCCCCGTCCCAATTTTTAACGGTGTAAGTTTACATGTTGTGTTCGAACATGAGAAGACAGTAGTGTTTATTTTCTGGAAGTTATTTATTATGGGTGGCTAACGGGCCCTGCAAATGTACAGTAGAACCACTGTACAACGCAGTGATGCAGTTTCTTAATTAGTAATTAAATTTTATATGTAGCTTATAACAAGGACTTTGAATTATACACTTGACTTCACTACTTCCGCGCACGAAGAAACCATATAAACTATAATGTAGGCCAAGCATAATTTTTTTATTAATTCACAGATGGATGTAATGGTCTCGTTAACTTGTTCTATAACACCAACAAGGTCACGCTATTATATTGGCATTTTTTGTTCTGAAAATAGTCCTCTAAATCATAGGGTGGTCCCCTATTCTGCTCATTCTTCAGACCGATGTTCATCTCCATAAAAAAATTTATCACTTCTATAACGGCCCGTAAGTTTTTCATTACCGAAAGCCATAAATTGCATTCCACTCATCATCTCCAAGGGATATCGCAGCTCCCAGAAACTTTCCATCAAAGTTGAGCAATCGCTCCACATTTAAATTAGAAGTATAGAATTTTAATCACGCCAATAAAATAAGTTTTCTTAAAAGGCACTGCACGGAGAGATTTAGTCAGGTTAACTGGCACCTGACAAGTGCCGCCATTCTCGACTCTAAACGCTGCACAATAATCGGCCATAAAATGCAAGGCCATGCTCTGCCACAACCGTAGCGTGACAAATGATTTACTCGCCCTCTCCATCTCCCCCCTCCCTCCCCCTCCATCATTCCCACTCTCCCTATCCTGCCCGTTTACAGCTCTTTACAACAAATGTAATCAGGTGAGCGGAACAGGTCTCGAAATTAAGGTATTCAAAAGCACCATTATGGAAAATGGTCAGCGATTAATCTGACCTGTGCGGTAGCATTCATATGGTGCCATCTCTGGCCAGGAATGGTCTCAAAGAAAAGGACAGGGTTAGGGGAGGGAAAATTCTCGGCTTATTGTATTCCGAACGAACCGTACACACAAAGCGATATTAAATTATATATGGCATTAGGTATCCCTTTTATTGGAAACCCTCTATCGTCTGAATAAGTTCTGTGCTGTGGATAGCCGGAAGCAATAATCGGAAAAGGGTATTTGTAAAGCTCGGGATTTCACTTTGTCTGCAGTGTGCAGGAAAGCTGATGCAACTCACATTTCCTTTCATCACATATGGGATCAGAGTGCGTAATGGCATCAAGATTTGTTTTCGCACAAGTCACGCTTAGATTTTGTGCCATCGTTATCCCTCTTAACTAGCCACACTCAAAACGCTGCTGGGTACTTTGGCTAGTTTCGTCTATGATTAATCATGATGATTTTCCACTACTGACCAGCTACACGTATGTTTGCAGAAAATGAGTGACCATTACGTCTCGAATAGAAGTTTATTCAGCCCATGATGAAAACATAGCTACATTTTAACACTTCTAGGTGTCTTAAGATTTCCATTGTGAAGGACCAGTCACACTATTTGGGCATTATCTACAACATTATACTGATTTAATTGCATAATGGGCCTGACAATGAAAGAGAAAGCACTGTACGCGTCGGTACGCGCACTCCCTCTGCCATCAGCAATTTGATCTGGCTACCTTTTGATATAGGCTACAGTCTAAAAAAATATGCAATGCTATTTTGATGACACTCTTTTATGTTACACACAATACAATCAAATCGTAGTATGTGAAAAACCCATCCACAGTTACGAGGGAAAAATAGATCACAGTAAAAGTTATCATTTTAATATTTAAAGTCTGACAATTATTGTCATTGCAGGGTAATTCTGACAAAATAAGTCTATGACAGTGACAGCTGGGCACCCCCTGTCTGATTTTCACATTGAAACAACACAGCCACCCGTCATTTCCTGTGCCTACGCCTACGGTGATTCCACCCCAGCCGAGCCCATAGTCAAATTTGCGCCTGCGCTTTATGCTCCTCGTGACACAGGCATGTGGTTGCATATATGCAAGGATGAAAAGCTCTCGCCAAAGGCTTACATTTGAACACGAATATTATGTAGGAAGCAAATTAATACGAACACGTCGAAACAGGTCAATTTTTATGACTACTACTTTAAGGCTCAATGAACCTATGACCTTCCGGTGGGATCTACTGTACACGAGTAAAATAATATGTGTAGAAGGATGACAATGCTTTTTCACAAAGCACTCTGATCAAGGGATGTGCCACAGGCGACCGTCGGGCCAAACCTGCCCGCTTGTTAGCTTTAATGGTACCACTTTATTCATTTCAAACCCAGCGATATTTAACCAAACCCTCCCTCCACCGGCAACCTCCCTCGCTAGCATCAAACCCGCTACGAAACCGCAGTTGTGAAATGGCCCGTCGTGAAATCTTGCCATACCTACAAATTTTGTTACTTTTAGCTGGCTCCCAAATGGTAATATTCGCTGCAAGAGATGCACCAAGTACATTCAAGTCCAAATGCCATAACAATGCAAGTTTGATCCTATAGTTGAGAGTCGAAAAGCCTGGGCAACACCTGCCTAGAAAGTCAACCAAAATGACTGTCACCTGGGCTAACCCAATAAGGTGAAGCTCCGTATTGGAAGCTACGCAACCTCCCCTCTCTTCTCCCCTTCCTCCTCCCTCTGTCTCTGGACACGAGAGGCTGAAGATCATTAATCTTCATTCCGAAGCTGTAGACAGGCTTGACCTGGCCGTGATGCACAGGAGTGATGAACGATGTGCATGCTGAAATATGTGCGGCCAGCAACCCCCGCTGCACCATCGGAATTTAATCTTGAGTCTTCTCTACAGACAATAACTTATAAGACCCGAGGGGAATAGGGAATACGGGGGCGCTGCTGCTGCTCCTGCTGCACCAGACTTGCAGCTCAACAGCCGTTGATTCTAACTTGCTCACTCTTACAGCTCCATAGGAATCATTTTTCAGGAATACTCAAGATGGGATTACAGGATGTCCACTATGTATTTTGGTCATGTACTGTACGTATGTGTACAAAAAGAAAGTAAAACTATCTAGATCGGGTATCAGTAATTTGTAGTATAAAATCAAGGCAAAATATTTTCAGCAAAAGCATAGACTGTTACAGGTTGTACTTCTAGAACCCTACAAAAAGAGTGCAAGCCTGTTGACAGATCCTCAAAAATATGCCGGTCGAATATTATTGCCTTGATTATTTCTGACACTCGTTCTACCTTTTACTGTAAGGGCTACTGCCTGAGGCACACACATCCCTGCCCATGCCTGAAGCTTATGCCACGCTATAGTGTCACTGACAGAATAATAGGACGAAGGACTGTCCGCAATCACACAAGGCGGAGAGTACGTCTAGTAATTGTAACAAATGCAAATTATTCTGCCATTTCCTCTATACCCGTTGCTATGCGATTACATATCCGCATCTCTGTTATTTGGAACTGTAAGTAGGTTAGGCGTCATGTTACTGTAGCACCGACTGATGTGTAATATCCGAAAGCAGACAAAAGTGAATCCGATTGACTGCTCGCAAAATCGTGTCACTGTGAATATGCAAAGAAATATCATTTTTCAATTCTGAAAATCTGATTTTCACACCGAATGCTGCTCTCATCACTAATTGACTTTGTATGCCTACCAGTATAGCAAACAGCATTAGGACAGGTGTGCATGACACATTTACTATAGAACCATTTCCCTTTCCCGAAGGAGGGAGTGGGCATCGCTCGCTGCCCCACTTCATTCTACATGGCGCACGAAAATTCCATGGTGCAAATTTTTCTACTTACAGGTAATGTTTTTTCCAGCCAGCATTAGCAAAGACAATGCGACACCCCCGGGCCTGGTAGGATCCACCTCCTCCAGGCAGCGGACACCATAATTATAATCTCACGAATCCTCCTACTTGCGCAACGCAAACACGAAGCTAATATTTCGAAAACGAGCCTGTGGGGTTCACGGTTGAGCTTTAATTCCCAACCAACCCCAGTGAGTATCAAACAGCAGTAATCCGTGAATAACTCCCGCATTGATCCAGGTACACTTGGGGAATCTCCGTGACGATGAGACCGGAGAGCCTCAGCAAACCTACACATACACACATATATACTGCACTGTACAGCTGCAAGGGCCAAATATCTGGCCCTAGCTAGTTGGGTGGGTGGGTGGGGAGGTAATGAAAAACAATGAACCAGGCAAGTGGTGGTCAGAGGGGATCGGTGGAGTGGGTGGGGTTCCCATGTTTCTGGTCGGCTGCATTTCCCGCAGCACCCAGTTCACTGCAACACACGCCGCCTATTCTCCATTATCTCACCTGAACTAGCCGCTTTCCGCTCATTACCTTCCCCGGGGGGGCGACCCCCTAAAAGTCACTAACTTCTGCCAGCTTGCCCTTTTATATGTTTTTAACTCAAAAAGAGGGGTGGGTGGGTGGCTGAAACCTCGCCGCCAGGAATCTCAAGCCCGCTTCACTAACCTATCGGTCAGGATATTACCGCACTTTTAGACTAATCACATTGGCAATCATGCGTGTAGATATAGTGGCTGCAGGCAGGCTTGGCCGCTAGATAGATGCCCGCAAGGGTTTGGAGTTCGAATCTGGCGCTAAATCCGACCCGCGCGCTTCACAGATTTTGTCGCTTCGTTGAAAAGGACGACGATTAGTTCGACGGACGGGCCTCGCTCCAAAATTCATTACAGGCGCATTTTCTAAGTGACATTTACGCGACTAAATTACGCTAGCGTAATTCACAACATTGGAGGGGACACGGGCTGGGTGCAATAACCGGGGGAAGTTAGTTATATACTACTTCCACCAGAGGGCTGGTTGATATCATCGTAGATTATATTATAGGTGCAGGGCGTTTCGGCAATTTCGACAAAAATTACTCGCTCGTCTGGTGTGTCGGATTCGTAAGTGGTGAAGTTTGATGTGTCATGTGGCATTTACCTCGACGTGTTCATGTCGCTGCGACGTGTAGCCCATTCTCGCACAATTATTGGACTTCATCAGCACGTGACTGAACCGTCAATAAAAAGCTCTTACACGATTAGGATTATACGCGTACAAGGGCAATGTCACCTGGAAGTGACATGTCTGGGTCCCCGCTGTTCGGTGCAGGTGTAGGAGCGCTGAAATATATTTGACGACTACATTCACTTTCATTTATAAACAAAGCAGTCAGCGACCTCTGCAGGCGATTT
Organism: Catajapyx aquilonaris; assembly: GCA_000934665.2. Taxonomy (NCBI): domain Eukaryota; kingdom Metazoa; phylum Arthropoda; class Diplura; order Dicellurata; family Japygidae; genus Catajapyx; species Catajapyx aquilonaris. The sequence goes on from JYFJ02000229.1 coordinate 82,031, forward strand.
TCTTCAATATTTTCGGCTGTAACGATCCGTATTACCAACAACCACTTGAATACTGCAGCACAGGTAAATGAACTCTTGTGGCCTGTACTGCAGACCCCCAAGTTTGCGGTGCAATCCCACACGACCTTTCTCCCGGGGCCTTGACCATCACTCGTACAATGTTACGCAACGCGTCGTCAAACTTGCCCCCAAGCAACGTTCCGTGTCAAATTGAGAACTCCTTCCGTCCCCTAAGTAACACACCGTAACAAATTGATGAACCCTCCCCTTTGCCCGCTTTGAACTTTACGATACGTATTTTATGAACATTCCCACATGACTTACATAATATTTTGCAAAATCATCGTGATCACAGCGGGGGTCCCCGTTCCTCGAGTCTCGTTTTTTTTAAAGTAAAAAAAATATTCCCAGCCCAGATTCTTGGTTGTTCACGGACCTACTCCATTTATTCCGCTCATTGCAAATCTCCACTTTGCTTGCCAAAGCATGTTCTCGTTGCGTCGCCAAAGCTTGTCATTCAAATTCCTTTCTCATCCCTAACCCTCTAAAGAATCCGGCTCAAAATTCGCGAGCTATTATGTAGGTCCGACCTCCCAGCAAAACCGAACCTGAAAGGTTCGAGTTTGTGTATTATGCGAGTTAATGAGAAACGCTTTTATGACCAATGCAGTCTCTGAGGGGATTTACCTTTTTTTACAGACTCCATCCGTGGAAAATTCACTACAAACCCCTTTTAGCCTGGCATATAGACCTTCCTATCATTCATCTACAATGTACCGACCGACATTTCTATCTCTATGCAGTTTTTGGACTCCCTAACCGATTCAAGTGAGAACCCCTGGTGAATATGATACAGAAGTGGAATTAACTAATGCATTCATTTGGGTGCGCCGAACAAACAAACAAACAAAAAATCCCCGGGCAAGAGTCGTAATGTGAATCCCACATAAACGTGTCCATGGCCGTGCAAAATGCAGCGGCCGTTATGTTTACAGTGACACAATTTAAAGTGATTGGATTTTGCGGGAAATTCGTTTAGTATATGTGACCTGCTCTCCTAGACTGCAGATAAATACATGGTTGACACATCCAGTGCGCACGGGGTCAATAAAGGCCGCCGGCTGGGTCCTCTTTAAAGGGCCTCTCTCTCTACCCGCGACTTGCCTCCTCATCTATCCTGGCGTTTCAGGTGGTAAGCAATTTGTGCGCATCAGGTATCAAAGACATAGTTGCGTACTTACCATGCGATACACCGGTCCCGCGCTACGGATAATGGACGGGGATGTTATGGTGCAAGTGAAACTTGCAGGGGTCTCCTTTTTATCAGTCTCTGGTGGAAGATCTACGCCGGAAAATGTTCTGTTTGTTTACTTTTACACCGAACAGGACGCAGTTACACCGGTCCTTATTGCATATCCTGCTACAGTGCAAGCTGTTCTACATCGGTCGAATGCGGAGAAACTACTGTAGAGAGTGTTGCAAATATTTTATGTATGCGTTCTTCGCATACGAGGAGCATTCCGACGCCAGTATTCTGATATTGTCGATTACCATGCCTTGACTCCGAAACTTTTCATGGCAGCTATATTCTCCGGAGAGATTATTTATTCATATTCCGCCCTAATATACTGTAGAGCGAACACATAGAAATAGAATGCAAGAGCTGTTTTCGGAAATCTAACACAAACTGTATTATTTCAATAGGTCTATCTATAATTATTAATATTTGGTCATTTATATTGTATTTTGTAGCCTGCCTCCTTTGTCCTGTTTTTAATTTTGATTTTATTTCTTGCTCCACTAGTGCCACATTAATAAGTCTCGAGTGTAGTCCCACAGTTCCTCCAGGCGTATGCGGTACCACAGGAATAAGAACCCGAGCTTGGTTGACTGTTTGTAATTCTAGCCTCAACTCAGATTATGCAGTACGTGACATAAATGAAGCACAAGTTGCAAACTGCCCGCAAAAGCTAGCCGGAGGCTGCTCTCAGACCTATGACCTCAAGCACGTGTGCGCAGCCAGTGCTCGTACCACTCTCAATATATTCGGGTTTTGTAACTGTGGTGTGACTCATTTTGAATTGTAACACATTTAGTAAAAACTGAGAATTTCTTTCCCAGTATTACGGCTGCGTTGTCGGTTAGCCCATTGTTGCAATAAGCCCTTCAATTGTTCATAAACTGCATCGTGCATCTAATAATAATTCTATAACCGACCAAATTTCAATAAAAAATTATTTGCAAACCATTATGTTGAGTACAAAATAGAGCAACCATTATTTTTATACGCTTATTATTCACCAACCCATGCAGCAAATTAATAAAATCATCAATCATCAAATTGCAAATTTACATTTTTACCAGTTGGCTACAGATAATCAGCCCCACTCCATACAGCCTGCATGACGTAGGGACTTGCACACTTTTGCAGGCCCCAGCCGTGGCGCAACGTCACCATTTCATTAGGCCATTATGAATATGAATGATATTCGTAAAAGTCGTCGGAGAGGCGTGTGCGTGTATCCCCAGCGCGAGTCTATTATTTCTGGCCATCCTGGGGTGAACCACATGCAGCAGTACAAGGGTTGTTGCGGGGACGCAAACTGGAACAATGGCGACCCTTAATGAGCGAGTGAAAAACTGAGGCTGGTCGCAGGGCAACACTTAGAATGGGGCCCCTCTGCTGCACACACCCTCCGATCGAAACCGATCTTTCTTCACCGTCCGCGGTAAGCTTCTTCTTCTTTCAAAAAAAAGAGGAAAAAATGGTGGAAAAAACCTTGTCAGTTTTTTTTTTCCCAAGCACCCTAACCCGCGGGTTTCCTCCTCACGTCTCGTCCAAATGACGTCGCCCAGTGGATTTATATAATAGCCGCGTCTCCGAGACCTTGCCACATTTATGGAGCACCGAATGAGGAGCTGAGGAAGTAGGGTGATCCCCCATCTGCCCTTCCCCACCCTCATCCTCATGCTGAAAGAGAGACACGTCCATAAGCCATTGCTTATGCTGACCATCGCTACAGCCGCCATTTTATCCAGGTATTCACAAGATGGGTGTTACTTATGAGATTCTGCTACATCTAGAGCAAAAGTTCGTAGTTGTGACATTTCTGACTTTGTCAAACTCCTTTTTACGGAGGGGGGGGAGGAGTGTTCTTGGCTCTGCGTGTTTTAGATGCGTGAAATGCATTTGTAGAATGCGAGCAATGTGGAAACGTCTTTGGCAGGTGGAACGTTAATTGCTTTAATGGAAAATCATTTTGGGCCCGGTGTAATTATGCACGCGCCAAAGAGCAGGTATAACAATAATGTAAATTTAACGAAGGTGTCGACGCTATGTTTTCCTTTACAAATGTTACAAGGTAAAATACTATACATGTGTTGTCCTGGGTACCTGCAGTCAACCAGTATTTCATGCAACGGTGCATTTTATGCACTTTCCAATTATCGTCAGTCTGTGGGCTGGCTGCCTTAATTGCACGGCGGGCTTCATCTGAGTGTTACGCAATAAATTAATTTGTTACAACAGTTGCACTGTACACAACAGTGTACAGTCAACCTGCAGTCAACATAAGTCTACATACAGAGAGACAAAGTGTTTGGGCAGCGTATATTTTACACGCACAATGTGCTGCAGAAAGTATCGGATGCTTTAAACTTCTTTAATCTCTATTGCATATAAAGCAAAAAAGTTTGTGTGTATGTCTGGGCTATCCAACCCACTTCCAGACTGCCCAGGGAGCTGACCACTGGCACACCGATAGCTGAGATGTTACAATATGATAGAAAAATGAAAACATCTCAAATATTTGGCAATAGGACCAGTTATGGACATTTACGCCCATTTGTGGCAGTAGAATACGGTATAGCAGTATGCTACTTGTAAAATATATGATTGTGCCAGTGGTGCTATCACTGAATCTACCTATCAGATTTATTCCACTAACTCGTTAGACGTTTGACAACGACTTCGTCAAGGAACTATATGCGAGAGAGATTGGCTAATATTTACGGTATTATAAGTTATGCCCATAATGTGCGCACTGAAGTTACTGCAATGTGTGTCAGGTGCCGTAACTTAGGGGGGGGGGGGGATGAGTGGCAATAATGGTGACATTAAAAACTCCATCACCGAAGCAGGTTGGTGCAGTGGTTAAGGAGCTCGAGTGCTAATCGGAAGGTCCTGGGTTCGATTCCCGGGGCCGGCGATACTGACCGTGGTTTTCTNCCCCCCCCCCCCCCCCAGAATAATTCCGGGGTCGCTTCCATACAATAGGCCACATCCGCTTCCTTCCTTCCCTATAACATTGGCCCCATCCATGTGTAAGGAAGATTTCAGAAAGATTGTAGATAAAATGGTGGTATTCCACCCCACTAATGGAGCGCCGATTCTCCCACTGGTGTAATATTAAATTTTTAAAAATTAAAAACTCCATCACTGTACAGAAAATTATTACATATTAATACAGATTTTCATTTGAAATTATTTTTTGCCACCTCAGTACTCACGATAGGATTGTTGGCAGTATAATATACACTCGTAGTAAACTATATTATATGAAATGAATTAACTAATAAACAGGCTGCGCAGTATTATCTTTCATCAAACCAAATAAACACGATTTATTATTTTGTCTATTTAGTCGTCTCCATGTTCAGAGCTGGGAGAGAGTGGACACTTGGTTTTCTACTCCGATTATGAGCCATTAGTTTTGCACGAGTCCGGCCCACTTGGCTCGTGAAATGGTGACGATTGACGATATACAGCGAGTACTTGACAACCTGAAGGGGGACTTGACGGTGACGATTGATCGGGTAGTTGAGGGTTTGGAAAGTAAATGGACATCGCTACATGATCATCTCCAAGCTGAAGACAAAGGTTTCCGAGTACAAAGTCACCTTCTCGTCCTCTACAAGGTTCTTGAGGAACTTGACATATACATGCATCGACTAAGGCTAGAGCGTTGTCAAACGCTTCTCAGGGATCCACAAATTATATGTACGGAATCTCTCAGTAGCCAGGAAATTATTGTTTGATACAAAGGTAGCACCTCTGGCCTTACACTATACTTGACTATAATAATAATTATATAATTACCGGATTGATTTGCCCTTTTTTCAAAACTGCACATAATTATAGGGAAATTGGAAGTCCTCCGCATGCCATCCCTCTCTTGTTCAGTAATTTTAACTCACACTATCTACAGAAATTGGCTAAATTATTTAAGGAAGTGGTAAATTACTGAAGGTTTTGCGATAATAGTTTTTCATGCTTGTCACTAATGACCATTTTTAATTTTATTGATTAATTTATCGGCCTTGTTAGGTCTCGTTTTGTGGAAATAATGTTATGGATATGAAAATGGAAATGTACGGTAATGTTTATATGATTTGGAGGTCTCCGGAGAGGGCCGCCGGCAAACAGTGTAACAATAAAAATATAAAATAAAAACTGTACTGTATTTCCTAGCAGATGCTAAAAACCTGCATTAATATTGCAATAATATTATTGAAAATTTTAAATAGCAGTTTGTAAACACACTTTCCGGTTAAAAGCACTGCACTGCAACATGATTTGAGTGCTCTTAAGCCGAACAATTACAAAAATTTTGTCCTAATAATGCTTTTCCTGGTTTACGCAAACAATTCCTAAAATGAAAATTACATTAAAGTAATGCATCACATACGAAGCTGCAATGCCATACCAGCAGTTGTTATAGAATTCGTGGAGGTAGAACGTTTACCACCGTTAATTCATGTGTGCAACTCACAATTAGCAGGGCAGAATTTTTGTTCTCGAATCAAATTGCTGCGCTGTTCCTACATGGAATTACAGCATGTTCAACCCAACCTCCCACACAGTGTTATAGCTGCACTAACAGTGCAGAAAAGTTTCCGCTTTTACGCTTCTACACGGCAAATATTATATTGTTTGGACTCCACCAAATATGCTGCAGAACGAGTAACAAAATACTTTGAAATTATAAAACACCCCCAAATATTTCGATGAAATACGTACAAACAAGTATATTTTTTTTCACCAAATCAAGGCTTGTGTGTCAAATAGTGACGAAAAATTTCCAATTTGTGTCAATGAAGTGTGAATTCTATGCCGCAGAATGATTGAGCACAGACGCTGAGTAAATAATGCACATACTCGTTGAACTGTTATCTAGCGCGTTCCATACTGACTGTGAGTAAGAAGCAACACAACCGCTGCTGGGAGAAAATTATGCGAGATTCCCGCATGCATGAACCAAATTGTTTGCTGACAATGATACAGAAAATACTCTTTGTCCTGCATTCATTGCCCATTCCCACAATCCAGTTCAGAGGCAAAAGCCAGTCTATCTAGGGCAGTGAAACCCCGTTGTATTCGTGCAGCAGGAATATTTTGTGAGCGCCAGTGTTTATGAACCTAGGGTGTATTCATTATGCGAAACCCATTGGTTATTACGCGCAGAACGTACAGCCAATTATGACAGTCAGTACAAAAGGACCTCTGAAACAAACCGAATTAGTATTCGCAGCATGCTGTTACATTTACTGTAGAGCAATGGATCTTAGCCTTGAGAGATGTGGCCATTTATCTGGAACTATTTGTCACACGCACACTGCAATACACACGCTACATGTCAGCTGTGGTAAGGCCATCAAGAGCATGAAATCCCCATCCTTATAGCCTTCAACACTTTTTGAACCAGAGCGTTCCGTCATTGGACCAAACACAATGAATGGAAATTAGGTCCCTCTGAACCACCCTTGAGTCACCCGCCAGCCACAGGTTGAGAAAGAGTGTATGTGTGTCCTAGGGAAACTCTTGTCCCCCACCACCCCTGGTCCCAACCCCCATTCCAAATCATGCTTCAACTATTCAAATATCCACGCAAACTCCCCTGGCTCCGGGAAACTCATCCAGGCTCTAATAGCCGAGCTGGGTGCGATTGATTCAAACTTTGACTGCACTGGCATTCACCCCGGGTATTTCTAGCTGAGAGTTTTGTGCAGGCTTGCAGAACCCCCACCCCCTTGCACCCAGCCCACCCAACCTCTCCACCCCCAGAGTGCTAATTACAACTTGTGAATCATAGATAGACAAAACGAAAGCTCTCTCCATTCTGAATTGGCCAATGTTAAGAGTCTCCCTGACGTCAATTTTGATGCGAAATTTGGGCCAGGAAAAAAAAGGCCCGATGGAATGAACGTCGTGGAATCCAGTGGCCAGGAAAACATGTGGGACGCGACATGGAAATCGGCAGCTTCCATGCGTGCATTTTTGTGACCCTGTGGGTAAATGCCTGGGGTAAGGGGGGATACCCACAGCCTAGCTCGTCCCCAAGACTAATTGTCAATTTTGCACACATTTTATGCCCCAAAAAGTGTGTGCACTGAAAATTCCGCCTTGTCCAGGCCTGCAGTGGTATCATATGCTGGGAGAAGAGGGGGTAGGGTAAGGGGGATGGGACACACGAGTCGAGCACCTGCACTCATTTCACGGCGTCGTTCAATCCCTAATAAGCGTCACTACACTCGGGCTCTTGCGCCAGGCTGCGTGCAGCCACTTGCTTGCAGCAAAATTCCGCATATCCGTGCTAAAAATGCGTAAAATGTACCACATGTGTATTCGCTCACATCAAATTTTAAAAATAATGTAATGAGCATTCCCATGTAGAGTTTGAAGACGACAACAATAATACTCCTCAAAGCACCATTATTTTGATGTAAGTTCAACAACAAAATTTAAATAAAATTATTAACATGCTTGTAGTGAGAAGCATTATTATTCATTCACGCAGTCCGAATAGTTTTGTCATATGAATATTTTTTTGCTTAAAATTTTAAAAATATATTTATAATCTGAAGCCTCCTCCACCTCCCATTCTGTAATCAGCAATTAGACGTGGACATGGGGTGAACCCGGGCGTCAGACTCCGGTTACGTCGAGCCGTCGAGCAGGGTGTATTATTGCGGAAAACGGACACATGATAGCTCACATGGTAATAGAAAGACAAAGCCAACTGACAGGAGATGGGAGCTCCTGATATCATAAAAAGTTCAGAGTGGGCAGTACTGTTACCAATATCACGACTATGTTCCTCAATATTCGGCAGGCTCAAATGCATTAAGTTAATTTTATTTTAAAAGTTAATAGGGCCACCACTTATCTTGAATTAATTTAAAATGAGAAGTACTGAATAAGCCCATTACGGTTATATTTCTTTTTTTCTTTTCTTCTTTCTCTGTGTGGCCTGAGTGGATCTCTCTCCAACAATAAATCATATTAGGAGTCTTCGTTGAAGGTTCCTCGCCTGCTGTGGAGAAGTCCCCCAATATAATAATGAAGGCCAGAAAGAAACACACCCACCTTGTGGTAATATCTTAATCATTGCGTTTCGCCGGGAAGCCATGTAGGATTAAACACTTGCTCAATTAAATCTGACTGTAACTGCTTACGTTTTATGTCGGTTGACAAAAATGGTGGTTTTGGTAGCCGTGAATCTTCATAATTTTTCCGCCATTTAAGCTTATAACCTCTAACACGCAACTGTTTAGTGAAATTAATCAGCAAAAAAATATGATACCTGCGTGATACTCCTGTAGATTTAGGATACCATTCTGAATAGAAAACCCCTGTCATTTTGTCGTAAACATTACGGCTGAAGCCCTCCAATGTTTGGGCGAAGAGTTATTAACGGCTATTTTGGTAAGCAGTTATCCGTCAATTGTTCGGTTAGACAAAATCACGGTTACCTACCAGTATGACCTCTTCATATGAATATTTCAGATCAGAATGTTCAATATCTTGTTTAGAACAATAAAAGACAGCTTTGAAAGATAGCCTAAATCCAAAAAATAACGACGACTTCGAAACTGTCCTATAATGATGTCACTATGACAAACAGACGTAGGCTATTCCAAATAGATATAATTTATCGGTTTTTCTTTTTCTGGCTTTTAAATTACTGTACTCAACTGGTATCAGGACGAGGAAAGCCAGGCAGTGGCTGCTCAGGCGGTACAAACCGATCTCTTCCCCAGAGCGCCGCCATGTTGGATATCTGCGAGTGAGCGAGGGAGGGGAGAAAATCCCCCATCGCCCAAGAGACTTCCAGGCTGTCGACTTTGACAGAGTTACACACTGTATAGTTCATAGGAATTGAACGGATCACCCAATATCAGGAAATGCAGGGCAACACACAAAGATGTTAAATTATGTGACAAAAGCGTATCAGTGAATGTTTGTAGTGATTTTGTGAAATAAGCTACCAGTAAGAAATGGAGAAACTTACCATGTAATAAAATTTTTAAGATAATTAAGACTATTGTATTTGTTCCCTATAACATAGAAAATATGCATATAGTTTTTTATGTAGAGAAGCTGGCCATAACTGCCGTAGCACAATAAAAACATGGCTATTCGTGTCTCTTTAAGGTTTAATTTTTCCTGATAATAATATACAATTATTTACATTGATTTCGGTGCATTTTCCTTTCCCCTGGACATGATGAGAGCCAGATTTTGCTGAAAATTTCATTATGCTGCTATCATATTTAATTTAAAGATAAGAAATATGATATTGACTCAACGTGACAAAAATATGGTACGTTTACTTGTATTTTCTGGGACGTGGATAATGGTAGTCTCTGTAGCAAAAAACCAAGCCTCGCATTGATTCGCAAACAGCAGAGCAGAACTGAATGTGAGAGTGTGAGATGATAGAAAAAATTGGAAGCTGAAGACAAATAGTGTAGTCCTACTTTACACCGCGACAAAATGTAATTGATGTAGAAACCTTTGATGTTAGAGGTGTGGGCCGCCTTTTTTTAATAAAAAAGAGAAAAAACCTAAAATGACGTCGTCTGGCTCCATTAACTTTTTAACCAGTACGGAGAATAGCGGACCATTTTCCATTTTCCCTGCGGGATAGCTGGATTTTGAACTGGGCGAACATCCAGAATTCTCTCTGCAGCAGCTCTCACACCGACTAAACTGATCAGCAGAAATGCAACACAAACCAGCTCAACTCGAGACACTCTACTCGCTGAAGAACCCGCTGAAGGCAACTACACCGGAAAGCATTGCAAATGACCAGGGTAGCCAATACCGACTAATTATTAATAGCGCTAGCACTCTATTAATATGAAAATAGATTACACAGGCAGGTTGTTATGGTTAGAAGGTAATTCCATTCCGTAATCATGGCACTTGGCGTGAAGGCTTGATTCAAGCAGCGCCGCAGCTTCGGTTGACCCACCAATTATTCTCCGAGATACTCGCAGGAATGGAATTCGATTCAGGCAAAATCTCAGACATGGATGAAACCGCGAAGCCGTCAGTTTGCTTCGCTACTCTCAGGGCTCTAAAGGAGACCAGACGCGCACAAGTTCGCGACCAAAATGAAAGATCTCAAAACAAGTTAAAAGTCGGGCCTGTCGGAGTCAGACTTGAAATAAAATCAGCTATAGTGCTGGAGGAGACCTGGCAAAGAGTGAAATATTAAATATGCCATTTCTCTATAAGGCGACTTGGATGCCTTTTGCTGTAAAGCTCAAAGCAAGTTTCCATAAAACTATACATTTCACTCGAAGATTCACGTTTTTGCCAGGAGCATACTAGTTGTTGGGACTGAACGTTACTGTATTACACAAACACAATTACGAATATACGTCGTAGTGAAGACACGGTGAAAACAGAAAGAGTCGTAAATTATAGGCTGCTGCATGGGTGTGTATCATTTATGTATGATGAATGAGTCAGTTGCAGCCGTGTTGGCTACCACTAAATACCCTGCTGTTATGGTTTCGGTTTCACAATGAGTTCATAATTAATTATCTTTGAAATGCATAATCCGCTTCATTTGAACATTGTAGATTGGCTCAAATAGTGTAAACAGCATATAAAGTAAAACACGCACATTAACAAAACGCACTCTGCAGATTAATAGCACGCTTCATGGTGGCACATTCAGTTGAAATAGTAGTGTTACGATCGACTAGTTTCAGTGTCAGTGACTAGAACAATCTGATGGTATATGATGCAACGTTGGTCTGTCATTGTTCAAATGCATGCTTTGTAGTTCGGCAAAGTCTTGGCGGCGAGAACTGGCGACATTGGCAGGACGGACAAGTAAGGATTTTGTTCAAAGGCGAAAAGGAGATGTCCGCACAATTGCAGTGGGCACAAGTGGACCAGGAGACTAGCTGGAGTACAAACAACCCACAAGGACGTGACCAAAGACAGGACTCGGCCAGTGGAAGCCACAACACCGCCCTTTCCTCAAACACCATTTTCCTAATTGCTTGTTATCAACTCGCAGCCAGTTTATCGCCACTCACTCTTGTACAGCGTGTATATGGTAAAATATAACTTGTTTGTTGCCGTAGAGTCGCTAACTTGTCCCAGTAATATTTATCCTAATAACACTACATAAATGCAAAGAAAAATCACCATGCGGTAAATGTATTCAAATTAACGACAAATACTTCTCACACACGTCTACTGCTGCACGCAATTATATTCGAATCAATTTATTGGCAGCAACATGTTAGTTGACACCAGCAATAAAGAATCAGTATGGCAACTCTATTAATTTACATAATATTGCTAGTTGCAGATCTATATGTAAATAATAAACCCTATATCTAAACAGGATTACCCTTCATTTTAATTGCTTGTAAACAGTTCATTAGTGAATAAAAAGTAATTCCGGAATTTTTTCATAACCGATGGAACAGAGCGTGCAGTTGAATATACAGTATTGTATTCAATTGCAAGCTCTGTTCCATCTGTTCACTGAATGACTGTAAAAAGGTGCAAAAATATTGTTTTTCTACAACTCTACCAACTAATTATAAAATATTTCAGGGACATTGCTTAACTTGACCATTATCAAAATATTATTGCACAAGTTATTCAATCACGTATATATTAATATATTTCAACTAATAATAACAGGCACCTAGCTCTTACCCTATGGACAACAAACGTTCAGCAACCGTTCATTTTGGCCGTATTTCATTAGTCAACGCACGGTAATCACTTCATCTGCATAATGTTTTGAAATAGTATGACCTACACTCTGGATAATTACTCTTTGTGAGTAATTTCCATGGCGTTAAATCCTTTCGGCCTTTGTGGAGCGAGCCAGTATTGGAAAGTCATAATTTACTTTCAGCCAGTGATAGTATCAGACACACAAGCCGGGGAATGCAACTTGGTGGTCAGTGTTGCAAGATCTAACGGAGGTATCACAGAGCTTGGGACCTATTTTCAATAAATCTATAGAGGAGATTACCTCGCTACTGTATGTCTGGTCTCGAGTTTGGAGCATTGGCGGCGTAGATGATTCGGGGTTTGCACATTTGCACTACCGGCAATCGCTAACTTCGGAAATGCCTGAGACACTTTGCTGAATCACAGTTCGTGGAGGTAGAGAGTTGGGAAAAAAGTACTACGATGCTAAAGGATTTATTCGTATCTCAGTATTAGGAGAGATGCAGTTACCATGGATACTCATGCGTCACAAGCTGAAGGTTCTGTTTCTTCCTGAAGCAGGAAAAATTACCTGACTATAATGCAATGTTGAGCATGGGGAGTGCTGTTTCGGCAAAAAAAAAATGTCTCGGTCTCAGTTGATCTTCTTTACAAGGACGTCTTCTTATCCGATTTTCTGGAGCTTTGGTTCCAGTGCTTTTTAAAAATTCAAATTCGCGTAGAATGTGACCCAGAATCAGAGTAGTAGTGGGCAGAGAGTGGGCAATGTGCTGCCTCTCTTCATTAATTTGACCACTCACAAGCGACAGAGCAACAAAAACGACATTCTCATTTGGTCGATATGTCGATTTAGACAATTTGGATAAGGTGTAGCCATCACAAATTCTGGTCAATTGAATGACCGAATATCTAAAGTGCACCAGCAGAGTAACATTTAAACTGATTTTGAGATTCAATTTGAAGATTGAATTAACCCTTATAGGATGGTCTTTTTCCTACATTGTATATCTCCAGGGGGCTGTAACGACTCCATCAGAAAACTGACTTGATTATCGGAAGTATTAAGCTTCAATGCCTAAATCAATTTTGACTAAATGTGACTCTTGTCGTTCTGCTTTTCTATTCTTTTACACTCGTGTAGATTTCAATAATTAGGTCCATACTAAAGAGAGGGAATAATTTCAAAAAGTCCATGCCTCCCACAAAAAGTTGGGCATGTTAAAATTTATCTGCACGTTGCATTCATTATTACATTTTAAGCTCTAGCGGCGGGGTTTTTAAAACTAAGACAATGTACCCTGGTTTTTGTGCAATCACGTTGCGGTAAAACTTACGTCATTAGATGCATAATTCAGCATACAATTATTAATTCCACCTCTGCTCTACAGGACTAATTTTAACCAAGCCATACAGTATCTGCCCTAAAACTGCCCATCTTCACTATATAGCCAATATTAGCAGAATTTGCAGGGCTTAAAAATTAATAGGAAAAATGTACAACTGCAACATCTTTAAATACATCCAGGCTAAAACGTGCCTGGAGCCTCATAAATATCCCAGTACAGGGATGGCACCCGTAAAGCAGGGGAGCATATGAATAGCTGAGGATGCGGGGCAAAGTAATCTAACCGAAATGAGGGAGAGGATTGCCTGTATGATTCTGCAAGCTTGCACCAGAGTGAGGGAGGTGCGTGGCATGTTGGGTTGCCCTATATGTCATCTGGGCGTCTGGCAATCTGCAGCGGTTCATGTGATAGTCTCTAAAACGAAATGTGCTGCCTCGCATCCAGCCCCAAGAAGCAGTCGGCGTAAACCATAGTGTGACCTACTCCCAGACCTATACCAAGGGTTTTACAGCTGGAACGGAAACGACGCGGCAAGAGAATAAACGTTACAGATCTCAAGTTTATCATTCGTTATACTGTCTACACAGTGGCCCATTCGCCAACATGTCTTGCGACTAAGAAAGTTGTCCACAGATACGAAACCTAGGCATGGCAGGTTGATATTAAGATTTTAAAAATTAATTTGATTTAATTGCTATTTTTTAATATCCTGTGTGGCAAAAAAACATGCGCAAATGCAGTAGAGAAGTGACATTTTGAGCCACAAAGCCAGGATTTTCTGCCTGACAAAAACGCAAACTTATACAGTAGGCCTACCCACATCTTAGCTTCTTTGGGACCTCTGTGTTAAGCAATACACGGTAGGGTTAAAAAAAGGATTTCTCATGGACCGCACTGTACCCACCGTTCTGATTGGTGGAGCAAAGAGCGGGGGGGGGGGGGGGGGNGGGGGCTGTGCTCCACCAATCAGATCGCTTAGGGTGTTTGGTGTGGAGTGGAGGAGCAAAGATGCCCGGCCTACTTTTTGAGAAGTGATGATTCGGTTACTGTAAACAAGTACAAAATTTTATGTACAATGGTACGGTATTTAACATTCCCGCCACAAACAAAAAATCAAGGAAACGCAGATTTCGTGACCCGATAGCGTATGTTTTTTTTTCATGGCAGTTCGATGCAAATCTAAGACTTGTGCTAAAGTCTGTGTATTGTTTTACCCCCCCCCCGTGTATATTTCTTCTAGAGAGATGTCAGGCACGCAGCCTGTAAGTTTATCTTTTGAACTCTATTTTCTCTCAAAACAGGTTATCTGAAGTACGGCAGTTCCTTTCTCCATTATTTCTCTCTGGGAAATGACTGCTTCAGAGCATAAATTTATCTCTGCCTAGGAAGAACCGCTTTTATTTTCCGGGTGCCGCTCACCCGAATTTTTCATCCGTTGCCTTCTGCCGCTCTTTAATCTGTCCTTTCTGTAAAAAGGCTTAACAAGCTTTATAATCAACTCTGTAAATTACGTCAGCTCATAAAATGGGCAGTTTCATGTCCATTCTACAGTATACCTCGTATAGAAGATGGCTGTGTCAGCGGATGAGTGTTTCTTGCTACTTTGATGACAGTTTCGGAGGTTAAACCAGCTCGACAGGAGCATGGAGACCTAAATTTCAAAGGAACTCTTGCTAACATGAAACGAGTGTTATAATTCAACACCATGCAGCATCAAACTGCACTTAATACCATGTAGCGTACAAATTATTTTGACATAATAAAGCATTCATCTGTCCATCGCAGTCTGCCTTTATTTTTAACAACATGTGGCATTGTACTCTACGGATGCACTGTAATAAACCTTTCAATCTGCAAGCAGAGCAATAATAATTATTAAGCCAACGAAATAAAATAAAATATTAAATAACAAACAAAGCACGTTGAATTTTTGGGTGAGTCTGTTAAAATGAGAACTATTGTTTCCATATTTTTGATAGGGGTAGGGGGTTCACTAAGAACCAGGTGACACAAAAATAACTGGATATTATTTATTACTATCGACCTTTCGTGTTTCCAATGCAGCCTATGCGTCTGACAGGTAACAACTGATTGCATGCAGGCATGCCATGTAAACTGATTAACCGAATGAACTGCTGGGTTTACAACACATTTGTGGCAATCAACTAAGTGGACGAGTCTCGTTTTCTGCATGACATCACGACTAAAAAAACACCCTGTCCCAATACCCAGACATCAGAAATTCGGGTACAAGCACACCAAAAATCAAATCGCAAAAGGCAAAATGGCTCTAATATTCAGAAATAATTGTCCATATTTTGACTGCATATTGCTCAAAACTGTAAAAGTGAGAACGTTCCTTTCTCTTGGCTGTACAATATAAAAGAGACGAATTTATCCAACGATGTACTTTTTCCCGCGGCTCATCTGAAGAGTTTTTGTGTCCCCCTGCTGGTGTCCGACCCTCCCTTCACACTGATACGTGGGCGTAATTAAAACGCACTCTTAGGTATGGAAGGGCAGCTAGCTAGCGTCGGAGTCTCCGGAGTGCCATCAGGAGGCTCTGGTCGTTGGCAGAGTCGCGTTCCGACGACTAATGCCTGTAATCATGGCAGTTGAGAGACGGAGGGCTCTCAGAAAAGGGGAGGCGCCATCTTGGCCCAAACACGCCCTGCGGATAAAACGCCTAAGGGGATATGGGCCAGCTCTCTAATTCCGAGGGAGGAAAGAACCTGCAAAAGGAAGAATAAAGCTACGAGGGCCAAGAAAAAGAAAAATGGAGTCAGACCAAGTCGTCCTTCAGGATCTTTCCGGTGTTTTAACACGCTGTCAGGGGAAATCAGACATTTCCTGCTTGCAGATTACTACACATGGACCATAAAGATAATGCTTGCTGACAGGTATCTCTGCAAATGGACCGCACTGTCCAAATTTTAAACAACCAAACCTGACAATTTGTAATCCGGATAATCTCAATCACTATGCTAAAAATAATGCCCACTGTTTTAATGCGGCAAAATGTTTGCTGTCAGTCCCCTCGCTAGTTGCTGCAGCACTTCATCCACCATTTGGGCTTTTGCCTACGCACACAATGCCGCTTTTTCATTTCCAACGTATTATTTTTACTTGCACATTCGGCAAAAATTAAATTTAAATGGATCCCCTTATACGTTTGCATATTAGGCAGGGTCAATACTTTAATTAGTATTCACGTATGTGGGAAATTTTTTTTGCTACACATGCGTGAGCTTAATATCATTATGCCATTATGAGTTCCCATGGGTGTATGAGTTTAAAAATTGATCTAGTGTATGATCCTGTACTTGTGTCCTTAGAGAATTACTCCGATATTTGAAGCTCGTCTATATATGCTTTGAACACTGCACCGTTCAGTCGCTTATACGCAGACAACTTATGAGTGTGGCCAACTAGCCCAAGTACAATGTAGCTTAAAAGTTGAGAATCCTCGCCAACTAGATGTTCAGAAAAGTACAGCAAGTGTCGGGAATCATTATGATCCAGAATATGAGCATTATTACCGAGGAGAGCATTTAGATGGAAGGAACATTTATCTGCCTGTACAAGTGCTTCTTGGTGAAGTAGTCTGAATGGGAAGCTTTTGGCGCGGGAGCGATTATTTAAATAGAAGTGGCTGCACCTGCAACAAGAAAATCCTAGAAAATCGTAGCCGAGCAATCGATACAGTACGGGTGAGGCCCTTTTCTGCTGAACCGAGGCAGAAATTGAAAGAGTCTGCAGAGGTTTCTTTTTCCATGCTCACCTACTGGAAAGTAAGGTGTTAAACCTTTGCTAATTTCACCCTTTCTTACTAATGGTTCCAAGCTAACAGTACACACCACAAAAAATACAGGCGTCGATAACACCTCTTTACAAGAAGACGCCACTGAAAGTCTGATTAATGGTAACGTGAAGCCGCAACTTTCAACCCTCGTTTTACCCTCAACATCATTAAAAGGTGTAATTACTGTCATAAATGGAGGTTGCGTAGTCATAAATATTGCCCTTTTTGGGCTGTGTAATTTGGGGAGGAGTCAACGGCACGAAACGATGTTGTAGATGCGAAGTTTAATTGCTGAGCCTACCCGCAACGTGCAAGATAAGTCTAGCCATTTCTTTTCCTTCTTCCTAGGTCCTTGGCTTTGTCCCTCATAAATCCAATAATTTCCACTCGAACCTTCAAGATGGGGAAAAAGTAGGGCGAGAATAATAATTTATTAATCGTCGGGTACGGTATATAAAAGGGACGCAATCTTGCCGAGTCTGCAGTGTCGGCCGATTCAGGATTGCGGCGCCTTTATTTTTATTCATGGTCTTGCTGGAAACGTTTCTTGCAGTCCCAACGCATTAAATATTCATTGGTCCGAGGGTGTGGATACATGCATCAAGCGAGGAGACGTGTTCCAGGGACATCAAACCTAATCTCAATATCCATTTGAGTGTGGGGGAGGGCGGGGGAAGGGGAATGGGTCATAGGGAGATGCGCAATCCATGTACTTTTCGAGGGGATTCAAAATCGACATGATTTGCTGGCCTCTCTCGCCACCAAAAAAGGAATCGAATTGCCATCTTTTAAGTGGTAATTCTCCCACACCAGCAAGCTATTTACGGGAGACATGGGCTTTGCATACAAATCAGCCCATCTAGTGTAATAGATTATGTTGATGAGCTACTGCTACGGGACGCTAGCTGGACACTACCTCTACTCCGATTTTCTGTCTGTAGACACATCTGCCAGGATATTTCCAACTGGTTCAGGCTTGGAACTAATGCTTGTATTACTCTAATAATAATTAGTTGCACGGCTATATCGTGGTGAAGTCCATTTAGTTCTAACTAATTAGCCATCAAACCTAGATTTTCTGCCTTCAATAGCATGTAAACAAGTACAAGGTCAAATCTTTGCTTTAGTTTATCTTGAAACTGTTTTTTTTTGACTTCATTTCGTTTGTATGACCACGATAAAGGAGGGTAGCATCAAGTCGGATATCATGCCTCCCTGGGAGAAATTATAATAACAATAGAAGGCGTAAAGAATCACTTACCCAGAACCTCTACACCCGCTGTCACCCTTTCTCATCCCTTAACAATTGGCCTTGAGCTACGGACATGGAGGTGTGGAGCACTTTTAATTGGTTATTGCCGGTCACTGCCCACAGTTCTTTCCGTGTGCTGTAGGTTAGGTTAGTGTTACTTTCAAGTTAACGCGTTCAGGCAGCTGTTCTCATTCCTTATGGATATTGTGCCTCTTCAATAGCATTACAGTCCATTCTGTACGGTATATTCTGGGAATCCGACTGCTGTAATGATATTCGCCAGAGCATGCGATGGTTTCTAATGGCGCCTGCTAAAATCACAATGACAAAAAGGCTTGTCAAAATAACGTTTCATGAAGCGCACCTCATATTATAGGAAATGGCATTCTCCCTTTATAACCCGGTTCTCGGTTAATACTAGCTAATATCATTAAATCTGCAGAATACCAGAAGCAACTGGCAGGAATGTGAATTCGCAGTTTTTCTGTCTCCATCCTCGCGCTAATGACATTATTATCCTTGAGCCTGATCTTGGCCTCTGCCACCCCCCTACCTTCCTCTTGGGAGCCAAACGACCCCTTCAATCCCTCTACGTTCCAAACCACATATCGTTAACTCCTCTGAGAACTTGACTGTAACGGAACTTGGTAAAGTGATTTTGGCACATTCGCGAAAATCTTTGGAGAGGAGAGAGAGCTCGACTTCCGGAGGATTGGATCAAGTTTCTCCTGAATTCGGGGACGTGCCGAGTGCTACAGGAAGTTGGGGTTTTAGGGCAGGTTGCGAGTCAAGTCTCTCAGCCTGCTACTCCACTACAACAACCAGCAGCCCTCTGCTCTTTTTCCCTTATGGACTGTACAAATCCAGTAAACAGCTCTTCAAGACAACTTCACTAACCCGCTTTGGTTATATTTGTAACAAGGTTTGTTTTTCGTTTGCATTTACCATGCGGCTGTAGGGGGCCGCGGAATTGTTTTATTCATTTTTAAAGCATTTAACTGTATAGCGAAAGCTTGAAAAAACACTTATTCAAGCGTTACAAAATAAGATGATGTAATTGCCGCATATACACAAGGTAACTCAGAGGATGGCGCTACTTTTGCTGCGATTTCCGAAATTTATTCTAATAATATTACATAAATCACTATAAAACCCAAGCTTCCTATTTCAGATACACCGACTCCTAATGCGCACTGTGAGATCTGACCTCTCTAGCGCAATTCCTCTGATCCCACAGAGTCACTCAGAGTCGTGGTCGTGGTCCAATAATACACTTCTGTCTAACCACCTATTATTAGACCTATAGCCTCAGCCAAGGCTGCCTTACGACTCACTACAAACTTGCACACCTCCCCCCAGGTCCACACCCGACACCCCTCGCATCCCGCCATCTCTTATAAAAATTTCCAACTCTCAACAAACTCCATCTAGAGGGGTCTCACAGCACCTAAAGTATTCATGGTGTTAAAAGAGTGAAATATGTGGCAATATACGCGACTATGATAGCAGATATATGCACTATAATATTTCTCTTCTTTGGCAGCCTATTCGCATGGGTGGTCTCATTCTTTGCACCCTGTGCATTTCATATGGATGCATCCATCCCAACCACAATGGCTCATCCTCTCCCTTGCATACAGTGCTATAAACCCCTGCAGCCTTCATTTCCGCTTTGATTCACGTGTGTGCATTCATTCCTTTCAGGGCAGACGATCAGAATAGTTCACTACCGGACATTTCCATCTTGACGCGCGTAACAAGGAAATGAACTATACATATTCGAGAGAGACATTAAATACACTTTTACTGACAAAGGGTATATTGTACTGCAGTGTCTTCTGCCTAGAAATTCATCCGCAACACATCAAGGTTTTTTAAAATTTATACACGCCTAGATGGTTCAGAGTGTCTATAATATTTACGTGGTGGGTGGTCAGCGTGGGATAAACCAGAAATGCACCATCAAAGTGTTGGCTTATAGCTTGGGAACGACGCCAGACGGTGGGTAGTTTTAATTATTACACCCTGCCAAAAGTTCCACTCAGGTCACACTCTTTATATCTGCAAGTTCATGTCTCAGTGAGTATTCGCGAATGTTCCCAAAAAAATATGCCCATCCAGAGAGAGAGAGAGAGCAGTGTGTACTCTATAATTCAAGTGCTACTCTGTCTCAATGTCTGTTTCGTTCCAAAGCTTCTCGGTCGCTTGGGGTCTTATACTAAAAGAAAGTATGGATGCGGGGTCACGTTCGTGGCAGTAATCTTCTTTTCGATTGCACAGCCTATCAAGTCAACTTGTCACAAGTTTTTTTTTCTGGAAACATTATTTGATAAATGTTGCAGCCACACAGTGTGCTCCATATTTCACGCATCAGATGGCAGTGAGTGAACCAATGATTCACACGGGAGAAAAATAGTGTGAGACAAAAAAAAAAACAGGCCTTGTTTAAAGTCGTTTTTTTAGCTTCTCGGCTGCCCACGTTTCCAGCTGAACACTACAGTGATGTATCATGTACTGTTTCTAGCAATGCAATAAAAATCTACAGACCTATTGTAAGGCGTTACTTATTGCGTACTATGAAGGGCTGTACGGTGCTGTGGTGGTCACAGCTCTTCCAAATTAGATAATACAGTACAAGTCCCAACTTTGCTCAACTTTAGAATTCTGAATTTTTAGTGCTTAAAAATAGTGACTTTGTGTTGCTGCTTGGAAGTTGTAAAATACTTTACAAGAATTGTGAATATCATTTCAAGGTTAGAGTGCGCTTATTTGTTACACTCGGGAATTTCCCGTGGTGCATTTCATTAATTCCACAGCAGGATGTTTATAACGGTGCTTTAGAATTTCAATTTATGCTATTTAATTAAAAAGCATTTATGAAGAAGTGTTATTAAGAATTTTAAAGCGAGCTGAAACAGGATGCCAGCCTTCTGCAAGGGAATTTATGCCTGGAGCTTCTAGGAAATTAATTGGAAAAAAGAATAAAAGAAACTCGGGAGCTGTGTCAAGTGAAAACTTTATTAATTAGCTGCAGATTTAATGCGACCTCCAGACTTGTGACCTTGTGCTACACAATTCAACCCATGTTTCTGCTACCTGCATACTTCCACAGTTCACCTAAAGCAATGCCCAAGTGTTGATCTTCATAGACTTAGCTAGGTAGATGGGTACTCATATCACCAGGTTTCATAGTATGCATATCATGTGCAGTGCACCAGAAAACGCCAACCCAATGGTACTTTTAACATAGTGTGCTCTTCACATCAGGTGATATTTACACAGAGAGTAAATAATTAAGCGATGTGTATATTGAAATGTGTGCGTGAGTAACGTACTAAAATGTTAGTTGGTGGTAGTGTGTGCTGTGTGGTACTGTAGGTGCAACCTGGTGTATGATATCCATCCATCTTGAAACATGCCACACAAGCACTTAACACGGACAAGGGTCATAGTATGTTTTTTCTAAGTGTGTATACTTTAGAATATTTGAAAATTCCACTCTCCGGCTTAGTTCATCGACAATTTTTTCTGCTGCAAAAGATCTGCAGATATGTGAAAAAGAAGTTCTGTAAGATAGCGTGGGTAGAAGAAAGTAAAGTAATTTCTCCGAATTCATTACCGTATCAATATATCAGCAAGTGCATACACCTTCCATTTAAACTGCATTACAGTTATCGTCGACAGTTTCTTGATTTTATATTAGTAAAATTGAATAAAGATTGTAAATTAACGGTAAAGCAGTTATTTATATTCCCCTTAAAAGGGATATGAGAAACTGCTGATTTTGATGGGCCTTTCAATATTAGAGTATAGTACATAAAGTTTTCAAATATCGCGATGACCATATATTTTAATGATGTATAGATTCCATGTCCAGAGACCATGTGTTTCATAAAAAATAGTTGAAATTTCGAGGACTTTTAAGATAGTTCTTCTGAGCCACCCAGAAAATATGAGACAGTATATTATACGAAGAATCGAATCATAGTCTACCCTATATTAGAAAAGGTGCAAATTAGCAGCATTCAATCCGTGAAATTGCCAGTGAAATCGATTAATTTGCGAATAGTCATAGTTTTAGTTGAATCTATATCTCGTCCCATCCGCACCAAAACCTTGATGACACAAGCACAGCAGGAGTATAGGCTACGACTAACAGAGATTTCCTATCTTTTTGGCTAACGCCCTTTCGCCTCGAATGCATTCACTAATCTGGGCTTGAACGCCAAAACCACCTGTTACAGAAGCTCTTTATCCTGCTGATGAAATGAAAATGTAGCGCCGAATTTACATGGAAGAGCTGCCACGTTCCAATGACGGGTGCCCCATGCAAGAGAAACACCACACGTTCTGGCCTGCCGTATTCATATAAATATGCCATGTTCTGTCATCAAAATTCATCTTAGGGCCGGTTGTATGAAAGCAAACTAGGGGAAATCTCATGTTATAGGTATTCACAATGAATACAAAATTTGCCTTCATACAACCAGCATTTCGTCTTTACTGTAAATGATAACCAATAGCATTGAAGCAAGAATGCTACTAATACGTTTTTTTACTGAAGCAATGCATTATTTTTGGGCATATTACCTGTTTCTGTTCCTGACTTCTATGATCAAGGACCAGCCCACGGACACTACCCCTATCTTCTGGGCTTATCACCTACCGAGAGATTACGCACCGGGTGCTCCCTTGACACCGCCACGAGACATTTCCCAGAGCTATCATGTGGCGACCCTACCGGACTAAGGCTGAACTTTACAGGTACGAAGGGGAGGGCTACATTGCCAGCATGTAGCCCTCCCCTTCGTACAGTCTGTAAAGTTCAGCCTTAGTCCGGTAGGGTCGCCACATGATAGCTCTGGGAAATGTCTCGTGGCGGTGTCAAGGGAGCACCCGGTGCGTAATCCCTCGGCAGGGGGTGGGTGGGGAGTGACCAGACCTTATCTTCTATGGCCGTGTCAAGGACGATGCGTTCTGAGCAGTCAAACAAAATTCAGCAGAACATAGTACTACGTACAACATATCTCATGCTCCACTCGCATCTTAATATTTTGACCCCTAGAATTTTGGTCGCTCTAGTACAGTGCTTCCCAATCTTTATCGTTGGCGACCCCAGAAAATCGTCTAGTAAAATTCGCGACCCCCACTTCCAATTAAGCCCAACCTCCTTCAGTGGTAGACAATGATATTAATAATCGTTAAATTAACACGTATTCTCGTTTACGGGCATATTTTTCCAGAGAGATAGAATCATTTTGTAAAAATAATTTGTTATCCTCCCTCTCGACCCCAAATATAATGTTCGCGACCCAAAACGGGGTCGCGATCCACAGTTTGGAAGCACTAGCTTCTCTAGTTGTATTTATCATCGACATCATGGCACAGGTACACTCATGCATTTGTCATAGAAAAAGCGAGTGACATTCCGGGCTGTCATTCAACAGTGGAAAGTGGTCCAATGCATGTTCGAGTTCATCATTTTCGTAGTCATTCACTGTAAAGGAAAATGCTGGGACCCACAGACTCCTAATAAAAATCGGTTGGTTCTGGGGGGCATGAGTATTGAAGGAGCTTAGAGAAAACATTTATTGCGATGATTTATCCTCATCCAAAGAATCCAATATGGAGCCTAGACGCCAGCCAACTCGGGCTTCACTACAGTGGTATGGCAATAACCTGCCCACGAAATCCATTTGGTATGTGTCCCATTGCACGGCTTCTGGAGATTATTTCGTTTTCAGCAGCACTGGAAAACTCTGACTCGCGGGCTAAGCGCTGATATTGAAAGTCACACAAAAAAACTAAAACCTGGGTGGGTGTATGTGCTCTGCATGAATATTTCCATACTCGTCTAGAACAATGAAAGTGGTTTTATTCAAATCAGGCAGCGGTTGTCAGGCCATATTCGCCTCATCAACTGCCATATGCGAGCACACGTCCATGAACAAAGCACAATAATAATAATAATAATAATAATAATAATAATAATAATAATAATAATAATAATAATACTTCATTACCTAAAGGACGCTTTAAAATAGTAAAATTTGGCTATAACGTCAGCAGAAAACAATTCATTACAAAACGTTTGCTTGGTCTCATTGGCGGATTTTAATTGTAGTGTTGTCACAACAGGCTCCTTCCTATTTAGACAGGTTTTACTATTCCTATGCCAAGCTCAGTGAACTATCTATATGTCTGCAAGCAATGCGAGCGTGCTGGTTGTTGGCCTGAACCCATAATCACACTAAAAAGGACATTTGGGAGTGCTATATGTGAGCTTTCTGCAGCACTGCGTTTTCCAACAATGTTCTTGTTTGTCGCAAACAAGTAAGCCAATCGAAATCTATCTTCTACAATATACGGTAAAAGTGCACCGAGTCCATATAACACGTGCTTGGCACTCCTAACATGGGTATGGAAATTATGGAACATGCAGCACTGCAGGAGCAGTTACGTAAACATAAACCTTCTGGAAATCACGAGTCTCTTTTGAAGTGGCCATAAAGAGAGTTATTGCCCCCCATAATTTTTGTTTGATATGCACTGGGCCTCGTTGTGTGGGCAAAACGGGGGTCCGACTACCCTGGATCAAGTGCGCATTCTGAAAAAAATATATATATAGGCTATATACGGATTCCAAAACCTCGGATTTTTCCTCCCCTCTTTATCTGAATCTCCTTTATCTTGAGCGCACCATCATCTGGCACGCTCAACTTGCTGAAACTTTGAGAGGTGGTAGTGGATGTGGACGAATCCCTGTCTCCCTTCCCCTCCCACATCCACTCCCCATCTCCCCTTCTAGGTTCAGATAAAGAGGAAATTTTTTGGGCAGCGACGTAGGGTGAATCCGGGAATGCCTCAGTCATCTGGATTGTATTCCGGGAGCTCGTCCTTGTCCGCGCTCTTGGGGCCTCCGGGAACAGCTGGCCCGACATCACCCATTCATCCCACGCACAGCTTCCATTCCTCCCCATCCCCTCCTTCCCCTTCCTTCCCCCCCCCCTCTTTTTCTCCTTTTGCTTCTTGACCGCCCTCTTCTTTCACCCACCAGCAAACTCTCCTAACCGACTTTCAATTGCCACCGCTTTTCATCTATCGCGCTGCTATTGTCCACTCAACACATGCCGCTTGGGGACCGCTATCGGCAGTTACCTCGTCATTCCACAACTGAAATCCAATCCCATCTTTTTTTAACAGAGGCTGACCTGCATTAGAACGCGTATTTTCTGGAGTTTTGAGCGAGATATTGGAAGAAGAAGGAGAAAAATGGTCGGTCCAGTGAGTAGATAATCAACTGGGGCTGGGGGAGAGTATGTGCGCGATTTATAATTAACTTGGAAAGTATTTTTTGGGAAGTTTTCATTACGGGAACGGCTGCAGGGATTCGTGGAATAAAATATAGGCAATGTGAGTATTTTAAATTATTTACAGCTATTGTGTTTTCTGCTGAATTATTCAGAGTATACTGTACTATATACATGGTTCTTACTGTAGCGTCATGAAAGTTTGATGTATGTTGTCATTCTTTATTGAAAAGGCAGGTCCCACCCATCGCCTTACCAGAATGCCACCCATTCCGGATGAGTACCGTATTGACAAACTCTATACTGTACTTTGCTACAGAGCACCTAGTTTTAATTTTAAATTTGATTGGTAGGACCGTCGTGTATGAGAAACGTTAGCGGACATACTGAGGTATTATGTATTATTCGTATATTGTCGCTAACATGCGTAGACTTCTCTCTATGTGTGAGATTCTATTTCCGGTATTTATAAAAGCGATGGATACACAAACGTTTACTCAGCGTCCATCGAAAGAAGAGGAGAAGGTGTATACTCACTTATTATTCCCAACCTCCTCATACAGTAGGTGCAACTTTGCATATTGCAGCTTGTCTTGCTGACTGTTGAATATAAAGGTGAATGTAGAGTAAGTTTATAATTACCTACAGAACATGCAATACATTAAGCTTCTCCTCTAGCTTTAATTTGGCGCGAGATAGTACTCGTAGGGAAGGAGTAGGGTACTCCTCATAGTTAGGATTTGCTGATTAATTTGTAGGGTTTTTCATTAATCACACGCCTACAGTAAAGGAGAAGACTCATAGTTCCATCACTTAAGCAGGGTTCAAGCTCATAAGATCATTTCTGAATCCCACTTTCCCACTCCAACCCAAGCGTTATTACTTGGAGCGATAAGAGGCTTGCACACACAAGGAGTTAATATTATACCGTAACTACTTGCTCATGAAAATATTCTCAGGCACCTTCACCAGCGCCTTATCATCTTACGTTATCGCGTTTGGGTTGAGGTAACGGTGGACCTTATGCGATATAACGCTCAGATGATGTCACACACTAGTGAAACAATAATTGATTGATTGATTGATTTTACTCTGCCCACACTTCAGTCATTGCTCAAGTAGGCTAAGCATAATATCTTGTCACTGCTGTAAATGTACTTCGCACCAGCACCCTCTTTGAAGCTATACCGGTAATTCCACGTAGACGTTACACCCGACCAATACAGAATTACGAAATGTACGACAATTTATGGCCGTTCATTATCTTGCGTCATCATAAGTGCCTGTGTCTGTCACATACACTCGAACTGTACTTCAGCGGGAAGTAGTAGAGGCTCTATATGCCATGATTTAATGTAATCAACAAATGAGGCTGCTTCGAGAGCTTAACCCATCAGAGCAGACTGGGCTGCAACCAGAGGCTAGCACATTGGTGTATTTCAACCCCCCTAAATGAATGAGACCCAACCCCTCTCAATGAACAAAACTTTCACCCCAATAATATTGAAACAGCACTTGCACCGAGCCAAAGTGTTTTGCCACATATTATAGCCTAACAATAGACGGTATATAATGTCACACGTCGTTGACGCTGAGTTTCAAAGCAATTAATATTCCATTCTGTCATGTAAAAGACGCCCTCAGCATGTCATTCTATTCGCAAACAAGAACCGGGCTAGCAGTTTCTGACAATAGTGCAAGCCCTAGCAGTACTAAGTAATTAAAATCCAAAGTTGGGAGATTTGAGCATTACGATGCATAGACAAGTTAAGGAACAAATTTATGCAGTGGTTGGACGTTATTAGTTTGTCTTTGTTGTAGATGATTGGCGCAAGGGCAGGGGCTTACGACTAATTAGCGGTGGGGCGCTACTTCGCTGACAGGTCGGGATCGACTTGACGCTTTACCCGCGACATCCACATCCCCTGCCGCAAACCGCCAATCACAATCGCACATTTCCTATTCGCTAACCAATCAGAGTATATTTTAATGGCAAGATTAGTTGCTCCTTTCTTCCGGAGGGTATTGAAAAATTGACCGCTCTTGAACATACGTAACATAATTTGAGGTAAATATAGGAAAAAATGTGACCGCACTTCTATGATATTAATCTGCAGAGAGAAGCTTTTCTCACCGCTATGGATTACACGCTAGGAGTCAAGCTTATGGCAAAAATCATTTAATCCATATAGTGGTGAGCATGGAGCCTTAATTAAAAATGGTGGTTTGGACAACAGCGCCAAATTTTTCAACAATGGCCGCTTGTTTGAAAGCCGTGGCTTTATTATGCGTAGGAAACTTGAGCCATCTCTGCACTGTTACATGAATGTTTTTGTTAGTATATGCTACATTTATATCCGTGCCATTAATAGCATCGGGTAGGGAAATCTGAATAAGCTGCTTTGATCAATCACACAGCTAATAATAATAAAAAAGAGCCAACCTTTTTCACTCTGGCAAGTTTGGGGAGGCTGGAATGTGGAGGCAATCGCTTCGAACAATGGTTAGGATCGTGTAGTTCATTTACTTTGGGAATGAATCTCAAGTTACCCCCTGAGTCAGGCATTTGTGCCAGGAGCTGAATCCCGGATATTATACGTATTGGCTGCATCAAGAGAAATCCGGCTTTTGGATCACAAAACGCAATTCCCTTCCCCTTGAGCGGGCGCAGACTGTAAAATCCTATCCTGCGTCACGGATGAGGAAGCAATATGAAAGCGGAGATAACCTGTGGCCACCGGTTGGAATGTGCGCCGGATTCTCCTCCTCCCTGCCACCCACCCCGCCAGATGATTTGCAATCCCGCGCCCGGCTTTGTTGCAGCCTCTTTTCAAAATGTTGCCCACAGCCCAAATATTTCTCTGCTCTGGACTTCCTCTCCCTCCCCGTTTCTACAAACATCTATCTGCAGGGAGCATTTTGTTGAAAAAAAAATCAGTGGCCATTCCACCGAGAGTAACCGCCAAATGCCTTGCTCGTGTTAGCATTCTTGTGTTCCATGTCTATAATCAAGAGGATATAGGCTTGGATGTGGTGCGAAAACATCATGGACTGAGTGGGCTAGGGGATGAAAAGTGGGGGTGAATTAAATTTAATTAGAGAGGGATTGGAATATATGGTAATTAGATGCAATTTAATACATAAAATTTAAAATTCATGCAAGGGGATTACACTCATACGTAGGCAAATATGTAGTCATACATACATATTTAGCTCGAGCCAATTTTCGCAAATGATTATGAAATGGTGCAGGTTTTTAAAAACAAAACTTCATAATTAAGAAAATAAAATAAATTCGCTAATGATAAACCGGTGTGTTAAGTTACTATATCCTCCTGAGACCTGATGTCCAATATATTGGACATCAGGTCTCAGGAGGATATAAAAATATTTTTATGCGCAACAAATATTGGGAAATGACTAACAAAAAATGTGTAGTAGAGCTAATTTTTCCGCAATTTTTGAAAAAGAAAAAAAAGTTCCCGAATATCAACTAACATAATTATAAACTCTCGGTTTTTTGTAACTCAATATTTGTTTTGGCAACATTGCTGTTTGTAATAATATATTGTTAGCCAGACCACCGTAGCGAGATTGTAAATAAGTCCAGAAAATTCGGTCTTGCAAAAATTCTTAAAGACTGGGAGGAAAGGTCTTGACGTATTTTGTTTCACAGGCTAGGAATGAAAACATCCGGCCTTAATATCAACATCAAATATTTACCAGTATACATACTACATCACCCGCAAAATCTTAAGAAAATATTCTTGTTGTGTTTGCCACCCAGACTCTCATCTGGCAGGCATAGGATCGATACGATTCTAAGGGGTGTTGTGTCACCCTCTGTATACAGTCATGTCGAGCACTATGCTGTACAAATGTCTTTTTCTTCTTTCCCCAGCCTTAATGACAAGTCGTGCCCTGTAGGAAGCCCATTGTCAGAAGAATCCAGTGGGAAGTGCAAAATTTGTCCCAGTCACAACAAAACAGGGAAGTAAATAAGAAACCCGCGACTATCCCGACGAGCAAATGGTGCTGGCAGACAGGAACAGATGACACGCTATAAATGAGAAATCCCCACCGAGATGGTGAGAAAAGAAGGCACCGTTGACAAGATTGAGCATTGATGAAGACACATTTGCAGGGGTTCATAATTATACCGCACTGCTCCTAAGTGTTGGCACAATGCCGTTCCCAAGTGTTGACGAGACTTGTGCCAACCCACTGAAAAAAAAAGAATGTCCCTCTTTCTGAATGACTCAGACTTTGAAACACCTGCAGACAAACACGACACATGTCCTACAACCTGCTCTCTTACTTTTGCCCAGCCCAAAAACCTGGCAGAAGGAACCTAAGCACGTGCTTTTCCGCAGTCTGAATTAACTCATTAATGAGTCTCTGGCCCAACTTGACAAGGTTGCGGTTTGCTATAAATGAAGTAGCACGTGAGCATCGATGAGTCCAATCCTGGGAAGGTCATAGGACTCCTAACTGGCACGGTACCTAGCACTAGTGCATCTCCAGCATTCGAACATGGATATGGTTTCCGAGTGAAAAATTCGACAAAATTTTAAAATTTTGCACTGTACATTTTTCCATCCCTATATACCTCCTCCTCCCCCCCCTCCATAGTCCACAGCACTACCCTTTTCAGGCTTTTGTCATTTCACATTACTAGCTTTTCCACTTCCTGCGTGGGTCTGATGGCATGGCCCAGTTCCAAAAGTTTTGCGCCTCTTCAAATAAATTATGCTTAGTCAGATATAAAAGAGACAGTTCATTCGCCCCCCTCCCTGCTTCATTAGTCGAATTTCAGGAACACTATTGACATTCAGTACATGAGCGTTAATCTCTTCCAGCTTCGACTCCAAAAAGGAGCAGAAATGGATTCGTCCGAAATGGTTTTCAGCTAAATGACAACTCTGGATGAGACACTTTCCGTACTTACACTGCACTCATTTAGTCCAGAACCTGGAAAAGTTGATGTTTGCGTCAGATACAAAGACCTGAGTCGACAAGTTTGGGAGTCTACAAATACTATGAATAAGTCCTCAAAATGCGCTTTTAAATATGTAAAGTTCTAGCAACAGTACCCTATAGAGTTTAAAATGCGACGGAATAATTTTAACGCCCATATTGAAGCAAAAAACGCGATATTAGTTCCGTCACGTTTTGCACGCCTAGTGTGACCGAAAGCAGCAGTGCAAAAACATGTCTCAATATTTCTTAAAAATAGTTCGAAAGTTTGGCTCAGAGCACAGCATATGAGTCTGTATTTATCCGCAAGCGTCAAGCCGTTTCGAGGGAGTCGAACGAATTAGAGTATACAATACCAGGAATCATAGATAAGGGTGGAAACTTTCATTCTATATTCCCCCGGTAGGTGTTTCTGAACAGAGAAGATTAATTAATGAACTTCCGCGCTGGGAATATTGTCAAGGCGAGAACAGGAGCAAAGGTTATGGAGATGAACTTGTTACTGTGTGCACAAGGTGGCATAATAGAACCTTATTACCTTCAGATTGGAGGAGAAGCTGGTGGTGGTGAGGGATTTCGGTGTATGCCCTGCAGGATTTCTGCCAACCAGCCAATCCACACCAACTTACGCAGTACTTTTGACTCACTCGGTTCAGGGTTCTCCGAGATAAGACGCGCTGGGGCCATAAGTAACACAGCAGCAGGATCTCCCACCAAGCTCCAGCCAGCCAGCATCGACTTCAGGGATTCCCGCCAAACAGACACATATACACACAAGGAGAGGGAGAAGGAGAAATTACTCGCCTCTTAAATCAGGAGACTGGGAGAGGAGGGGGGCCAAAGAAGCAGGGAGAAAAAAATAACACAGAAATGAAATAAAAAGAAGAGAAAACTGCAAGTAATGGTAGTGCCGTGATTTTGTTATTGGTGGAAGAGCTCTCCATTCCATCATCTGTGGGAGCACATAGGGGGAGAAAAAGCCCGGCAAAATCCATTTCGCGCATTTCTCTTTTCTAGTTGGGGGGAGGGTCTGAAGAGACGGGATGAGATACTGCAACCTCAGGAACGAGAAACGAATAGAAGAATCCTTAGTCTTGGAATCACCACATTCTATATTTAGTCTCTTGGACGTGTACAGTAGCAAGGCTTCTTATTCCAAATTAAAACTCGTATATTCGTGTTACGGTATAGCACCATGGTATCAAAAAGTTAGACAAGGTTCCGGAATAGGAATTTTATGAAAAAGCGTTTAGATAATGTGTATTTTCATAATTTATACCTAGAAAGACATAATAGAAGACTAATACAATCATGTGTATAATATAAGTCCCAACCATCTACCTGAATATCTGCTATACATACACGTATGCTACAATATAATATTGCACGTGGTGTTGGCTTACCAAAAGTGGTATAAGTACTTTCTTGATTGCTTGACATTCCAAAGATTTTAAAACATAAAAATCATTGACTGTAAAAATGAATTTAAAATGACAACTACATCTACTGATACGTACTATACAGTATACAGGGTGTAACAAGACCCAATGCATAAATTTTAAAGGTGGGTAGGGGACCCCAAAACAAACATTTTTGACCAATGAACCCACCCTCTTAAAAAATCAGCAAATTTACTGAAATTGTTAACTGGTTAGTACCTGTAGTAACAGTTATGTGGTTGATGCTACTCAACAGGAGCGTTGTCATGGTATAGTGTTGACAATTTAGTACAGTACTGTAAAAAGTCATCACCACCACAAATCAATGAAAGCTGGCATGAAACTCACCACCACCTTTATTGCACCCAACACAAAACTGTAATCAAAGGAGATGCTAAAAGTGTCGTCCAGCCACTTGTACACACAGCCTACAACGACGCACAAGAGATTCCCGAGTTGATTGGAACAACACTGAATTGTTTATTTTCCAGACTTTTACTTGTTGTGTTGTACCAGACAATTACTTGTCGACACTACCATGACAACGCTACCATAGAGTAGCAGCAAACCACATAACTGTTACCGTACCACAGGTACTAACAAGTTATCAATTTCAGTAAATTTGATGATTTTTTAGAGGGTGGGTGATTTTTTTAGAGGGTGGGTTCATTGGTCAAAAATGTTTGTTTTGGGGTCCCCTACCCACCTTTAAAATTTATGCATGGGGTCTTGTTACACCCTGTATTTAGCAGATCACACCGCTTGCAATTAGAAGTGCTGTGTAGAGCTTCAAAATAATTATATACTCCACTGTTCATACAGGATGTGTAATTAGTACACAGCGGAACATAATGAAATTTTTACTTGATTATTTGCAGTTTCTTTAGCACACTTGAAGCTTTTATATCATTAAATTCTCTATACATATTTGAACAGTACCGGTATGTAGAGCACTTCCGGGTTAGTTATTGTGCAACCTTTAGGATTTATTGCATTTCTGGTAATATTTTAAATGCCTATTCCATAAACTTAGAGTTTATGCATATATTTAATTTCTTCTTCAAAGACTACATGATGAGGCCAAAACCTCAAAGACTTCCTTCGGCATTTTTTTATAAACCTCAGCCACAGAAGAGGATGAAATAGATTGCTGCCTGGCTGGAAAACGCTCATGAAATTACATTGGGGTTACTTTGACGGTTGTTCCTTGGAGTTGCATTTATCATCTTTCACCAACCGACTCTCGTCTACCAAGAAGGCCTCGACTTTTTTTTTCTTTCCCTTTACGGAAGGTCCGTAAAGATGAAGGGCACATCTGCACGGATGCTCCAAAACCTCGGAAGACTTTGAAAATATTCGTTACCTGCTTTCCTCCAATGTGTAACTTCAATATTAGCTGAGGATAGCCTGCCTAGTAGCCAAGGAGTCAATATGGAGCTCATATTAGATCAGTATAATATATCTGACTAACTGGGTAGTTAAATTTGGTGCTGCTCCTGCACCATGAAAACCCTCCCATGTAGCCTCATCTGCTTGATATTCTATCTCCAGCGTCCTTCGCAGTTTTCATCATGCCGCTAAATCCTATCATAAAGGCGCCGTTGCAGTGTGCATGGCAGTGGGTGCAAATTTTTATGAGTAGAGTAATTCAAATATACGGTAGGCCTACGCTACGGTTGCAAATTAAGGTACCGTCATAGATTGTACTGGTACTATAAGTAATTTTATTTCAGCCTTTACTGATTTTTGATAGATATATTTAACGGCTATAGCAGGTCGTAAGTGGGACATGCCTCACAAGCAAAATGGAGCATGTATAAATGTGGGAGCTAATTCAAAGACAGAAATACTATACAAAACGCAGGTGACAGCAGATGTGTACATCTCTGGTTGGACGAGACAATTTGATGACACTCCGGCGTGATTTTTTAAAATGCTACGCGTTCTGCATAGAGTTTTACACATGACAGCATCTTTTTGCCACCAACAAACCGCATGAACAAGAGTTATGAAATTTTCACTGCGCGAAAACAAACCACGTCGGAAATGCAGTGTTGATATAATTTTCAACTTGTTAATGAACAACAAGGAGAGAAAATTGCTTTAATTTGACAAAATGAATAAATTAGTTATTCTGTACACTCCAGACAAAAGGGAGACTGGAACTCAAAAATTATTACTCATGTTCTAAAACAGCAATCACTTTTGAGAAGTACCTCCACTTACTCTGCCAAGAGGCTCTTCACTTACGGATGTTTACTCCTATTCAGCCAAAATCATATATAGTCCTCCAAGATGACAAATGACATTACTGACAATTTTCAAAACATATTTTTGGTCCATCTAGAAATTATGATATTTATAGAAGGTTCGCCTCCCACCGTGCTACTGCTATACATTTCAACTGCTGTCAAGCTCGTGCTTTCATATTTCTATTTTTCACCACATGGGAGCCATTTTTACCATTCAGAAGGCGCGTAGAGTGCACAAACCCCGAGTAGACTGCTGACCTTTCTGGCTTGGCATATTGTGTAGGCATGCAAGCTGGGGCGTGAATTTGCACGCTCGGCAGCGATGAGCTTGCCTTCAGACCGCAAACAATCTTCCATTTTGGTGGCATTCGCCGCAGCCACGGTGGTCTCCAATCCCACTCTCCTCCTCTTGCCGTCAGGCGGCGCTGGGGTAACCGCAAGAGTTCGCTCTGGAGGGCAGCCATTTTGCGTGAGTAAAGATCACACACACTCTGGAAATAATTATGACCATGGCCACCTTATGACGTTTTTTGGTTGCCTTTAGTGTCTCATTAGACTCGCTTTACCTGACTTTTGGTTACAGGTCATATGGTGGTCACCGCATTATTGGGATTATTCTGACCGCGTTGAAAATTTAGGTAAGGTTTGTTTTGGGAGAGTGTCGTCATCCTCTTGGGTATACAGTCCCTTTCCTCGTATAGGTTACAGTAGGTTGGCGCCTGCTAGATGGACAAGTATTTGCAACATAGAGAGAATGTGCCATTGACTCAATACTAACTACAGACAGAGATTAACATACATAATTACCAGTAGGTACAGCTGAATGGCATGGATTGTAGTGAGGTGAAACATTGATCACGACCTGACGTTGGCACATATTATGTTACCTTCTGTCACAGAGACTTTAATGATGACGATATTGCAGACAAAACGCCCGCGATGTCTAACAGGCTCAATGTTTAAAATCATGATAAGATACATATTGCTCTGTTTAACTGTACTCCTTCACATACTGTATGAACGGTAAAGCCGATACTTCCCCCGAGGAACCATGTAATTGCAAATGATAATTGGCATTACGTCCCGCCGTTTGGAGTCTGGTATTATTAATGCAGAAATGTACAACTTCAGTCCCAGTACTTTTGTTTGTCAGTTTCTGGACGAGACAGGTTGGCGCTGCATTGCTAATTTCAAAAACAAGCGCTTGTCTCTGTGTGGAAGGATTGGAGTGACTGAAACAGCTGGGCCTCGTGAGAAGCATTTGGAAATGGTATGATGTAAATTTCAGAATTTACCCGCTTGACAGAGGATTTTGCTGTTTCCGAGTTCCCTCGTAATGAATAAACAAGAATGGACGTCAGAGTGCTGTATCCCAGAGAAAAGGCCTCATTTTGCAGATTCTAGCAGAAGACAACTGTCTTACGGTCAGAATCATGTATTAAAATTCACAGAACCAAAACACGCAATGCGTTTGCACAGGCACCACACCTGCTCGTTACATACCTCATATAACCAAACCACACCCCGCTAATTACGCAGATGATGTGCCCCTGAAGGAATTTTAATGACTCCTTTTTTGGAGTAATTGTATGAAAAATGATGGATAAATGGTGGGTGTGATGCCGGTCATTGGTCGCATTCGTCACGCTTAGAGGGCTGCTGGTGCCAGCAAAAATTCCTTCCGATGGAGTCGAAGATGAAACATTTATGGCAGCGAGGATCGGCCGCGGAAACGGCAGCCGATGCCTCCAGACGGCGTTTTCATGGCGTGTCCAGGCGATGGCCATTTTATGCGTGGGCCCAGGGGTCACCCTCCCCTCCATTCGCATTCCGAAGGGAATTCTTAGTACGGCCAGCCAAAAAGGCTCTCGAGTGCTTCCCATTGATCACATCTGATCCACATTCAGAGGCAGCACAACCTCTTCCTCAGTCTGTATCTTTTCACTCTCCTCATTACCGGTACCACTTTCCAGACATAACGTTATTGGTTAGAAGCTATGTCGTTTTCTCCAAAACAGCAGGCAATTCGTGTGCCCAACTTGCAAGAAGGGGAAGGGGTCATTTGCGCCACTTTGCATCTCACCTGTTCCAACTTTCTCGGAAAATCACATTGCATTTCCCGGATGCCTACATCCGCTCAAAGGAATTTCGCCCGCCCCCTCTTTTGCATCTATACCTGCTGCGTGAGCTGAAGCATGCAATTTCCCAGCCCGAGCTTCTTAGGCATTTATACCATTGTGAATATTTCATTTCAATACGGGCAGGGGGGAGGCTGACTTGAGTAGATTACGATCAGAGTAAATATTGACATCAAAAGAGCAGACTAGAATAATTATATGGTGTTTAGAGGGGGGGATTACACTCTTGGTTGTTTCAGTCTTTGTAAAACTTTGCATGTAGGCCAGATCCTCTTTCAGCGGCAGTCGGTATCATTCAAGCAATCAGACAATCTGAGGCACACAAATGCAGTGCGCAGAAAAGTCATCTTGAAACAATCGATCAAGTTACTCTCAGTGTACAGTACATGCAAAAAAGGAGAGGGAGATGGTAATATGCAAAGCCTTTTGGCTTGCACGACTGCGCTTCAATCAATTTTCTTCGGAAAACCCCTCTCTCATTTTGGAAGGATCACGGTGACCTACTTTGATCTAAAATTGATGCCGTCAGTGATTATGTGAGACAACCGTCAAGCGATTTGTAATCTCCATGGGTGCATTCTATTTCAAGCCTACAGCTTGAAAGTTCTAAGGTAAGGTGATGATGTTGGAGATATTCTTCTCACTTAACCGCTTTAATTTTTGGAGGGCCAATTTAAAAGAGTAAGGCCAACAACGGCTATGGAAATATTATTATTATTATTATTATTATTATTATTATTATTATTATTATTATTATTATTATTATTGACAAAGTTTCAAGCAAATAT
This sequence comes from Catajapyx aquilonaris, assembly GCA_000934665.2. Lineage (NCBI taxonomy): Eukaryota > Metazoa > Arthropoda > Diplura > Dicellurata > Japygidae > Catajapyx > Catajapyx aquilonaris. The sequence continues at coordinate 119,330 of JYFJ02000229.1, forward strand.
TACCTTAGTTCTCTTTAAAAACATTCATCTTTTATGCATGTTGTTGGCCCTTTTCTATTCATTCGTCCTGAAGAGTTTAGCCGCAAGCGCGCTTCAGTGCAACAAACATGTACTGTAAATTCCTCTATCACAACAAAATGGGCTGACGAGATAAGCATACACAATAGCATAAATGCCTGCAGTGGCAATGTAGTGCAGCAGTCGAGCCCATCCGTGATTCATCTAGTTTCACCTTGTGTTTAGTGATCTGCCACGGACTAACCGCCTTCTGTTTATTGCTCTGCCAGTTGAACGCTACTAGGTCCACATTGTGTCATATACTGTGAGAGCTCTCATAAAGAGAACCATAGTTTGCCAGTCCCAGCCCGCGTTCCATAATTTATGAAGCATTTCGTGTCTATAAATATGTAAATGCTGCCGTACGTTAGCACAGCTTCTTTTATTGATGTCAATTAAGGGACAAGTTTGGGCAGGTTATCGTGGCCACGTAAAATAAGAACGCTCGAACCTATGAATTTCTGCGCCGTTTATACTACCTGGTGAGAGACCCGAGCACAAACGGCATTACGAGGCGCACTGCACTGTTTATTATCATGCGATAATTAATGACGAATATTACGATGCGTGAAATGGGACACTGGACCGGCCAAAAATCTGGCAGCAAAATTACCAACAGAAAATTTCTATTACCCAAAGTACTCCATTTGCTGGATTTTTACGCTGCCGAAATTTACTTCCTAGTCGTGGAAAAGTTTTGGCATGTAAAGCAGGAGGTTTCAACTTTCAACCGATGTGACGCGGCATACTGATGAGCCTAGGTGAACTGTATATTAGCCTAAAAAGTTAATAATAATTTTACACCGTGTACCTAAAAATGTGAATATTGTAACACTTGTTATTACCGTATTATAGGAAAGACGGAAGTGATGTACAATATTCAGGCCGGATAATCAGTCTTTCTGAAATATAATTACCTGCGGACAAACCGAACCCTATGTAACATACAGCAGTACATACCTATATGATAAGTTTCATTTACTAATTGAACACAGTCATTAAGACACGAATAAAAACCATTAACAATAAAAATGGATAGTTAAAATAACAGAGTGTTGCATTATAATAAAATTAAGCGTTGTATTTTTAATGTAATATTTTTATTTCATTTTTATGTAATATGTTCAAACCACCGACAATCAGGGGTGACTGTACGGGAATAAGCTACTTATCAATCCAAATGGGAGAAACGTCACAGATATGTGACCACAGTGTCAATATGGTCTGGGGAAATCACTCACATAAACAGGCAGAAAATGCTGTAATAATGACACTTGACGATCGAGTGCTGTCTATGAGTGTACTTGTCTATCGTAAATCAAGTCCGCATATTGTGCTTAAACTTGATTTTTACCCGCCGTACGTTACGACATAGCCCAATAAATCGCCAGTGAAAAGTGTGCCCCAATTGCGGGCTCCATATGTCACTCATGTACGTGTAAACGCGACGCATTCACTGTTACCAATCAATTGGAGTGTCCATTTGAAACCTTCCGTCGCAACAGGACTAATAACCGCTGCTTTATTTCGCAACAGCGAGCCACAAATCATCGATAATACTAAATACAGGTAGCGGGTAGAGATTTGAATGCGCAGAGCTGAACCGGGTTTATCAACCTGGTGGCCAAGGTGCAAACTGATTACATTTGCCTATTATCCTCTGCCCCAATTCCATTTTCCAATCCCATTCCCCAAAGGTACTGTTACATGTGTCAATTAACATTGATAGGCTTGTCAATGTGTGTAAAACGAGTTCACGTCTAATACATGTAGAGATATGTAAAATGTTTGTAATTATGTAGCAGCAGCAATAAGCCGGCGTCGCACGTTCGAACCCATTGCATTAGCTGATGGCTCATGTTTTCAGATGACAATAACGTGGGAAAAAAGCGCAGGCTTTTTCACCCTCTCCATGAAAGTGATCTAACGAGAACCCCCTTCCATAGTAGAGTGCGAAAGGCAAAATAATTTGTCGAGTGCCAAAGTAGACTAAACAGTCCCTCAGCTGCCAACAACTCCAGAGAGCGTCAGAAGCTCATATCCTGTGTGACTTTGATCACTTCTCCATATAATTGGCGAAATTACTCAACAAGCCTCTTTCTTTGAAGCCAAAGCATCTGACGAATTGCCGGAACACGACTCCGAATTAGTTCCTTTCTACCTCAAACAACCCTTGGCCATGGGCACCTCAGAAACAGCTCACATCTCTGTTATTAAAACCTTTGGAAGAATCGGTCAGACAAATCGGTTTGTTTGCACTCAGAGATGAAAGGAAATAAGGTCCAAAAAGCTTTTCCAAACGCCTTCTATTCTATTCCCACCACAGTTTCTCGCCTCTCATGTTATTGCATCATGGGGTTTACCAAGAGCTCTGAAAACGTGAAGCGTCAATATTGTCACTCAAGATTGTTCGTGGCCTCATAATAAGACTCTGTGTACTGTGTACAGTAGGCTACACAGAGTATGCTTGTACTGTACACAGTACAAGAATACACTGAAATGGTGAGGATACTTTGCGTCATTGCTAAAACATTGCAATATGCTATGAATTCGACACCAGAGCATCTGGCTCAAAATGTCAGCAATGTTTCTGCAAGGATTTTTTGGGGATTTTAAAACTTACCAGAATGTTTGCTGCCCTCGGTTGAAAACCTAGGCGATTCTCACCCATTCAGTTATATTCAAATAATAGAAGTTTCATGCACTACGTACTGTTTAGAATTTTTGATAGTTATAAAGTAACGGTTTCAGGAGGGTGTTTGATAAATGTACTGTACTACATATGAGAAAGTCTCATATTGGCGATTTAAGTGGTCATTTTTCAATTGCGGCACATCTCGGTGCCCCAGTTTAACAACACATCATGTAAACGGAAAGAGTACCTTTGATACATTTCCTCGAGAGGGCACCAAAAAAAACTTAAATGGGCAAGGGAATAAGTTTAAAAGTGTAGCAACGACCAACTTGTGCTATCAAACGACCGTTATTGCGAAAGAAACTTTTGTCCAGGAAAACCTCCGATAAAAGCCTTTTTTTTTCTTCAAGGAGCGTCTCTCAACTTGAAAGTTTGTGGAATCTAAAGCGAACCGTCATGCAACGAACATTTATTGAAATTAAATAGATAGGAAAAGGCAAGGGATCTCCCCATCACATCTTCTACACGGCCACTAAAATTGAACTAACTTGACTCTTGAAACATTTTGTGCAATTTCTCACACAAACAAATCCGTAACTTTTACTCTAAGAGTTCACTCAATTTTTTTCCTTCTCACGAGTGCGTGGTAGAAAGTCGAAAAGTTGGACTTCACTTTAAAAGTTTTCTATAAGTTATGCTCATTTTGCTCGAGGTGCAGAGAAATGCAATCAACGGCTATAAACCGCTATTAGCATTAACAACACTTAATTACGTGGATTTTTACACTTATGAAGTGTTTTCACGGCACAGTTGCGATTTAATGAAAAACCGAATTTTTAACATTCCTCATTGCTGTGGATATACCGGTACATGATTATCAAGTTGGCTCGTTTTCCAATGCATTCACTTCATTTCGGAACCAATTTTAATAAACAGTTAACCTCGTTAGCTTATAAATTCGTGGACGGTCATAGTGATAGCATTTTTATGCGCCTACGTGGTTCATGTAATTAACTGGCGAGTTACTCATTCGAATAGAAGTTGCTGCGAACAGCAGCGTCATTATAATTCCCCTGCCGTTTCCTTCTGGCAGGTTTGACAAATGCCAACTACCACTACGTGCTTCCAATGGCAAAATTTGTCGCCTCCTTTGCGATTTAATTACTTACACGTGGAGGTGTAATTTTTATCTAGAAATGGAAAGAACGTGTTGGATTTGCAAGAAGAAGAAGAATTATTCAGTTTTTTTTTCCTTTTGCATAATGGTTGCATTAAGTCTGTTTCTGACGTCTGTGCTCCGCTTGCCAAAAAAAATCCTGCTGAAAAGGCGTGTGTGGGTGGAAAACGTAAATCAAATTTGGGATGTCGATACATTTCCAGACGATTCAAAAGTATCCATGCGTAAAGTTTAACGGCAGGAATCACAATAGCATCCAGAGTGGCCTTTATGGGCCTAGGATGGATCAAGATGATTTTCCCGCCCTATCTCCCCAAGCTATAACAACGTCAGAGTTTGTGCGATTCGAGATGAAGTAAATGCCCGAAGGCCCCACCGAGATTTGAACTCGGACTGCTAGTCAGAGTGCCTAGCCGTTGCACCATAGAACCACTGATGTGTACCAGCCCTGCGCATACATTGCACCTTCATGTTACCTACCCCTTTTGAATGGTGGATCCCTTCCGTTTGGAAATCCCTACTTCCACCCTCCACACGTAGGTATTACACTCATCATTTGCAAGAACTGATGTGTACTCACCCAGAGATGCAACTCCTGAGAGGAAATTCACTGGCAGTGTATCGATGTTCTCGTTGCCATGGCATTCTGCTCCTGAAAGGAAAGGGTCACTTTGAAAATGCCTGCAGGAACTCACTCTTATTACATAGCAATCCATTCCATGCCAATTCGCCCCCTCTGCACTTTGATGTTGATTCTAATTTGCTCATGTGGCTGCAGAGTCACGAAACTGAAAATATTACGTGTTTCGACAGAGCCCGTCCTGAAAATAATTTTACGTCTCCTACATTTTTAAAAATGCCAAAGGCATGAATCTGCCTAAGTGACGAGCAGGTTGGACACTTCATAAAATGCATACATGCTCTACCAGAGAGTCCGCTAATGAATGGAAACAACATGCGACGGGAAAATTGAAAATCGTGGCCCTGGGCTCGGACGCATCAACAAACAAAAACATTTATTTCAGTTTGCATAGCAGAAGTCATTATTCCTAAAGTTAATGAGCTTTCAGTCGACTATAGATTGTCTCTATAGAAATACTAATATTCGCGTCACCATTCCCATTTATATTTTCTAACATTTAGGCTTCTAATGACTAAATCTTTAGTAGACCTGTCTTATTCGTATCATGAGAATGAAACGAAATAACGCACTAGTCTATCAGCCGCCTGCTGCCAAGTACCTGCAGCATTATATATACTATCGTGTCCTCTCTGGTGCCTTCATAACTCTGATAGTAGGACTTGAGCAAAGACCGGCGAAGACGTGAGTTATAGCCAAGGCGCGTCAGGTGAGCCATCCATGTCCAGAGTGCATCTCTTGATCAGAGCTGCGATGAAGCTAAATTAGTAAGAAAATGTGTTGGATGGACGTCGGAGTCTCTCCCCCTTGGCCGAGGTTGAAGAGGGCCCCTGATAACAATTCCATCAGTGCAGTCGGCGGCAAAGCATCCCCGCTTGCATCCTTGGGAAAGATTTAGGGCTCCATCTGCTAAGCGTTTCCGTTTTGTTGCGTCGAGGGAAAATGGCGGCGGATGGAAGGAGGAAAGGCAGGAGGGGAGGGGGCAGTGGGGGTTGCAGGGGAGGAAAACCCAACATTAGAATTCTTCTCCCGGGCGTCCAGTTCAACTGCCCTGGCCGCAGGATTAAGAAATGGTTCTCCTTCCCAGGCTGATCTATTGGCAGAGCCTCAATCTCACATCGATCGCACTAAGAAAGGAACGTGCCGCCACCCAATCATACTAGGCCCTACTCAAATTTTCTCCCGAACACTTCAAGGGGGGACTCCCTGGGCTTCCACATTCGTGCTTTTTGCTCCTTTGCACATTTTTGCCCCCAAGAAATTGGAGCATCCTGCTGGTTGGATACCAAGGAGTTATTCAGACTCATGTCCATTTTCGGGGTGCAACGAGAGGGAAACTATGGTGACGACATTTTGCTACAGAAAGTACTTTTCAGTCACGCTTCCTGATTCAACTTATATGACAAGGAGACACTTTACGTAGCAAGTAATGTAATAAGCATCTGTAGAGTTGATAACAGTGCCACTATGTCAATGACAATTCATTTCGACTATAGTCCCATCTTGTTGGCGACACCATCTGCAAAATAATGTAGCTTACATATTACATCGACAGCTTCCCTGAGATACACAGCTATGTAACGGCTAGCAGCGAAAATCAATGCAATATCCCATGGCAACAATCGCAAGCCATTAAATGTCCAATATTCGGTCCAATCATAGGCCAAGTCGTCCAGGACCGCAAAATCCAGTTTCGTTACTCGGCGCCACTGGCAACGCAGTGGCTTCGAAAAATTCACAAACAAGTGCTTGCGGCAAAGCTTGCATCGACGGGTAGCTTCCAACGAAGCTACTGGGGATTCTTCTTCTTCTTCTTCTTCTTCTTCTTCTTCTTCTTCTTCTTCTTCTTCTTCCTTTCAATCGGGATCTCCAGACTTGCCATGATTGAATCCCAAGGGGATTTCCTGTCCGTGGATCGTCCCGAAACTCGCACGAAGACACCCTACCAACACTTGGCGTTTGAACATTTCAGAGGATTTGAGGCTCCTGTCACGTGAAAGGAGAAGAATCTTCCTCAATTCGAGCCGGTTGCAAAAATCAACATGAGACAAAAATCGAGCAAGAATGAAGCGAACTGTTGCATAAGGAAGCCAACGTGATTCAACTTGTGCATGTTTCAGCTTTTTTTTTCATCGCGCAGATGGGGCTTATCTATGGCCTCGACTGCACAAAGGTTATTGGACGCCCAACTAACCCTGCATTATTGCTCCATAAAAGCCAACGTCACTTGGCGCGATTTGAACCGCCCGCTGACAAGACCCGTTAGATCACAGGAAATTATTCCTGCGGTGGGATATTATGCAAAAGACTCTATGTCTTCCTCCGCAGGAAGCAAGTAAGCGACCTCTCCCAAGAAAAGGGGTGAAGAATAAGGGTATAGAAAAAAAGTCCCCTTCCGGCTGCAATGTCCTACCAAAGTTGGCTAAGCATCAGCGACGTTCGACTGCTGGATCGAGAAAATGAAAATGGCGTGTAGGCCTGACTAACTAAGCCTCGCCAGAATCCCAAAGCTCGCTCTGGTGACCAATAAATTCCCCCTGAGGTGGTAAAATCTGGGTGCACGACTCTGACGTCATTGGTCGCAACTTTTGGAAAATCCGGTGAAAGCCCCTTCTACCCCGTTGCAATTGAATTCCCGGTTGCAGCGGGACTGAATTTCTCAGTTCAACAAGATGCCAACTTGTGACTCCCGGAAAGGAAGTCACTATGAAACCCGGACTATAAAATTCACACTTTCGGCCAGAATATTCTCTCCATGGGCTTCGCGCTTATATAGCCAGCCTGATCGGAACTATACGAAATATAGCGTCTACAATGCTTTATGATTGTCAAAATTCCAAGTGCAAGAACATCTCCTCGTATAGGCTATAGTTTCAACATGGCTGACAAGCTTCTCACTGAAGCATTACTGCTCTACTAATGTGGCAGTTCGTGCAACTCTTTGCTTCATTCGCCATATGTTACAACATTCAACTGTTGACCTATTTGTGACAACTCAATCTTCCAGCCAGTCCACTGCCTCGTTCGCTTATGACTGGTGCATAATAAAATATGAATCGTATCTTGAAAAATTGCGTATGATTGCGGTATATCAATAAAATTGCTGAAGCAACGGACCCGACATTAGCAACAAACATGCCCAACCGCAGAGTGACAGGTCATGAATAGCTCTGACACTTAAGTAGTAGTTGGTCTGATTTTTTTCCCTTCCTCGTAGCTATTTATGGTCCCAATTTGAAAGCGTAGTACGGCAGTAGCATACTGTACTTCCTGGACTCACGCGACACGAAATGAAGCCTCATTTTCGGAGCACTGTATGTCCATCTTTTCCCTTCGCTCAACAAGAAGAGCTCGCGATAATTAAAAGTTGAAAATTACACTTAATTCCCCATTAATGAAGCCATCAAAGTGAGAAGCTCTAGTACTGTACCCGTATGCTGCGAATCAATGAAGCGAGATACGGTACAGTATGTGCGCTTCTCGAAAATAGTGCAAAAAAATTCATTCCGCGCAAATAACAATGCCACCTTCCAGTATATTTTTGTTGTTACTTGTAGTTGAATCAAATGCGAGCCCCAGTGATTGTACAAGAATCCTTTCCATTAAAACTAGTTTTTTTGTGACAGAGACATGATGGCGCTCTGGGTATACGTATAGGAGACTGGGGAACGCACACTGAACAAACTCCATTCTCGCTACATTTCCTCTCAATATGGACCGGAGACCTTCGTGTCAGCATAGACCACGGACAACAAAATTTCCACAGTTGGTTTCTCGACTTGACGCACACAACCCAGGCGATTCCGGCCTCAAATGGAACGGAATGCATACATGCATACATTCCCTCGCCACTACTTGCAAACTTCTCTCTAAACTGGAGATCAATATTTGTTCTTCCATGCCCTTCCCATGCTACTCTCTGTTCTATGCATCGTTCCTATCTTCACTTTGCTCCATCTAAAAATACAACGAGCTTTGAATTAATGCATCGTGCCAGATAATGTCAGCTAATAGTGAAATGACAGATATTTTTTTTCTGCCCTCTTGACAAAAATGTGATGTGACGGGGACATTCCGTCTGTCCTTCTTCTGGCCGCCAGAGTGATATTCTCCGCCAACTGCAGCATCACATTTGCATGAAATTTGCTTGAAACGCTCGCATTCTTTTTCGCTGGTTCCAAACTTAGGAAGTGGGAGTGAAACCTCCCTCTAAGTCATGGACGATAATTTCTCACTTTGGGGGAATGCCATGCCATACATCTTGGGCAGAACGTACAAGCCAAATTATTCGCTGGCTGTCTTCTAATTAATATGTACAGTACTGGGCTCAGCAACCTAATGCTATTTTCGGGGAATACTTGGAACTTTTTATATATATTATTTTTGTGCTTTCCAGCACCAGACGTGAAATCTGCCTTCTGCTTCTGATTGTCACTGCAGTTTTATTTTTCCTTTTCCTTAACGGCCTCGTGAATTGTCCCATCTGTTTTGGACTTAAAATGGACGGCCTTAAATGGTACGTTTCAGTAAGCGACATATGCATATACTGCAGTTGGATAAAATGTATAGGCAATTGTTGTAGTCAAAATAACTATTGAAATTTTTGTTTTGTTGTATGACGACCTAGGCCTGCAATAAGTAAGGCGACTACAACTTACTTTGTGTATCTCGTATATGTATATGTAAGCTGCTATCGCTATATATTTCCGAAATAATTCGCAGGTAGCGCGTAGCAGAATAGCCTCCTTCCGTGGAAAGTTATTCAAATGAGCTTAGGAGCAAGAACTCGGGAGCCAGTTTGAGTCAGAAGTAACGGCAAATAGAAAGTGTCGGGCAGGCGAAATGAAAGGGCTGTTGTGTGCATAACTTATGGATGTCAGCTGTTACAAACTCGCTAGAGTGTAGTTAACAAAATATGAGCGCCATACGCTCTGTAATTGACTTACCAATGTGCGTGAAAAACTGCGACTGTTTAGTATAACCTGCGAAACAATTTCCTGAGCCTGGGCTAGACCATACCAGTTCCCGGCACAGTATAAACGTAAGCTATAATCATGTTTGGCAAACGTATTACTGCCCATTACTAATTGAGGAATTCAATTTTGGAGTATAAAAGTAGCGCAAAACTGTTGTCCCGTCCATTTTGATGAGTACGGTGCATTTGGAAGCCCAAATTAAAAATCGCTACCGCATTATTAACGGATATTAAAACCACTGCAAAATAAGCCCTTTTATTAGCGTCCTCTTGAGCAATTAGTGCTTCTAAGCGCAAAATTGATTTTCTTGCCCCATTGTCGTTATCGAACAGTCTTCTAAGGCGCACGAAAGGGAAAAATGTCGAGTGGCTTGCTCCCCAAACCATAATTGCAAATACTTTTGAAAAGTATCCACACGAATAAACAGGATACTAATCATGCAAACAAAAGGTTTATATCATACAATGCGCATTTCCCGAGCATAGCTGAATGATTGATATAAGAGAAGCCAACCACCATAATGCTAACATGAGAGGCAACCTATTACTCTGTATAACCGGATATAATGGAGTTATGTCGAAATCGACTGGCTAAGAGGGTACTGCTAAATCAGGTATGGTGTATATTATGTATACGGGCAGGGGTTTAATGACTATATTTATTTATATTTACTCCCGTTAGTGTAACTTAGTACTAGTTAGGTGGTGCTGAATTTCAAACCCTGCCCGTCCTATACATGCCAGTAAAAATGGCGTTGAAGGACTACTGCAATAAGAATGTTAAGTGACAAGCAGGTTGAAAATAAAAATCACGACATTATTTTAGCCTAAAAGTGCACAATGGCAATTTTAACCATGGAAAGTAACTTAGATGGTTTTTGATTCACACCCCAGATCACATGTCTGCCTCAACGATTACAAATCCTGAATATCAAGAGCTATTAATAGTAACGTCTTTCCCATCGGTAGCAGTACGTATATATTGAGACCACACGGGCTATCGTCAGTGAGAATATAGTTATTATAATCTCACTGACGATACCCCGTGTGGTCTCAATACGTTCTGCTATACCGATGGGAAATACGTTGAATTCCCTCAGATGTGCATTTGTGATCGATATCTAAGAGCACTCATGTTGCTGCTTGATCCAATACTTATACAGGTTTCTGAAGGGAAGTCCATTCACAGGCGCTTTAATTTTTAAAAAATAGACCAAAGCCGTATAGGGGCTGAGATATGGCGAGTAAGCGTCTACTCTATGGTGAAGGAGGAGCGTTAATTCTCATCTTACGAAAGTGGCCACCTGGAAGCACCGAGGATTCTATAAGGGTGAGTCTCGTTCAGTGACAGCATCTGGGAGTAATATGGTATGGTCGCATGCTTCGGTTTGTGATTCGCAAGTCATCATCTGAGAACATCGCCGGGTAAAACATCATTATAGCTACAATAACCATCATGCCTGTTCAGGTTTGTTTACAAAATAGGAATTATGTCTTATTCCCAGTGAGCGAAGAAAACATTTACGGTAACATCCAGCACACGCAAGTAAAACATATTGACGTGTATAAAAAAAAGTCGAGGCTTTGCAAAACCAGCAGTTCGTGAAGATCATAGTGAAACTGAAATGCTATAGGAACTGTACAGTATAGCGGTAACTGGAACTGGCTGATGGGAAATGGAGGAGGCTTGTTTGTGCTTGAAAGAGAGAGGAAAGCCTGGGTATGGTACCTGTACAGTAAAAGCCTGCATGATATAAAAATGGCAGGCTCAAGGTAAAAATAGACGTGATTTAGTGTCTTACACGTGTGTGTGCAGTACAAAGCATGAGTCTCTAGTTAAATGAGAGTTAAGTAGGAATGCAAAAGAGGAGAAATGAATATTTGGTTTGGTTTTTTTCGGGGAGCCACTGTCGGAGGGAACTGAATAATCATGAGAAAACCAACCCAAACACGGAGAGAACGCCTCAAAACTCTCGGAAAAATGAAGGGTACAGGAGGTATGAAGTATGGTAGAAAATAACAGTAAATGTGTACTATGCGGAGTTACAGATGCAATATTTTTACTGCAGCCAGAATAATTTCTAGAGAATGTACTCTCTGGCCACCCTGTACATAATCACACCCCAGACTAATTTAAACAAGCTAACAACCGCGCGCATTAGATCCACCAAACTGAACACAGGTTGGTGGATCTGAATAATTGAAAAGCAATAAGTTTGTGCACTCCTTTCCAGAGGCGCGCAACTTGCACTCAATTCATAAAAGCCAGGCTTTCCCTTCCATTCAGAAGCTGCTTCGTGCAGAACTGCAAAGCTTTTTGTTCAATGTGATTACTTGAATGTAGTGTTGGCAGTGAGAACCACTTGTTTAATTGCTTTTGTGCTTACAGTGTGTGAGGATAAACATGCTGACATCTTGGTTCTTGCCTCTTGACGCCGCGTAAATGTCGCCTTTAAGATTACAGCTCGGTACACTTATAGAACCTGTTTACGCTTCAGGACGCAAGTCGACAACTTTAGACTAGAGCGCTCATTAACAACCATGGCTTGCTACCGGCTGAAGGTGTTTTCAAGATTAATTATGACTGCCTGGTCTTTGCCTCTGAGCTGGCGTCATTTAAGGTATGATTTAAGCAACATTTTCATCCCCTTGGTTACTTGTCGTACACATTAAAAAAGCGCGTTTCATTTGGTCGTACGTAATGATTTTCATCACAATTCCTTCCAAAATAGTTCAGAAGTGTCACGGAATACAAGAGAGAAATGCGGGTTATACACCTAGATTATTCTTTAATTTGCCCCCAAGCATTTTTCCTGTGCTGGAAGAGCTTGATAACGGAGGAGCCCCATAAAGATAAGACCGCAGAAGAGACTCATTTGCCTGCTGCTGAGCAGGAACTCCAGGATATTTGCAGCTTTGCCTAAGCAGGCTCACATTTAAGGATGGGTTCCTAATGCTCATGAACGTATCATAAGTTTTGCCGAATTTAAGTTAGTAGTTTGAGTGAGTGCCACAGGCGAAAATGCTGTATTCAGCGAATCTATTAAAATTATTACTTCACCTCGACGGAGAGATTTTTCAAATCATGAGAACTTGCAAAGTGGTAACGTCATTATTGCAGTTGTAAAGAAGGGATTTGTGCGTTCGAAAATGATAGAATTCGACGTCCCTACTCATTTCTGAGTGTTCTTCGCAAATTCATGTCGTAGACTACTTACGTTAATAGTAATAATGAAGTTTAAATACAAGTCAGTTTTTTGAGACATTGCAGGATTTTGGTTTCCGTTTTTGACCAGACAGCATCCATCTTTTCAGGAAACTATCCACTCCTATTAGACCCTTTTCCTCTTTATAAGATGGATTCATGACTGTGATATCAGTACAGTACAATGCATAAAGCCTCGAGTTATTTTATTTCTTCCGGAAAAAAACTTGAGAAGATAAAAAATTATTTTTCTGTATATACTCGTACCTCCACAGCATGATGTTGAGCTCTGGAAAATGAAGTGTCCCGAAAAATACTAGTGGAAGTTGCTAGACGGGGTGATATTATGATATATACGGTATGACTGCTGCAACGTGCATTAGGCTTTATATAAATAATCTGATATTCACCCTTTATTATTTTCGACCATTTTTGCATCTTCTTCACACTATCAAGCAGCTGCTGAGAAGCGCCTAGTTTCCGACGGCACCTTTTCAATTATACAAAAGGCGATTCAGTACAATAGCTGGGTCCTATATATTTCCTGAATCAAAGAAGGCGAGGGGAGGAAAGGTTGAGAGGAAACTCCTATGCCAGCTTTCCAAAGTGCGGAAGTGCGAAATGGCAACTAAATTTAGTCCTCCTTAATGTATCTAGCTGGAAGGACTTGAGATAACTGGGCCGCCTATTGCAGTGAATGAGACAATCTCAATTCCACGAGACTCCCACCCACCACCACCAACTTTCAAAACGATAATAATGAAACGTCGTCAGATTTCATTACAAGATGGGTGGAGCAAACGTGTGTGAAATCAAAGGCACTAATACACTTTACCCCCTTCTTTTCGCTTTGAAGTATGAGAAGTCCCCAAGATTTTGAAGGATCGATATATACGCTCACTGCCGGATCTTTTGCCCTATTAGTTGGCATTATGTTCGTTTAAAGAAGGAAAATGACGTTTTCCAATGTGGAGCAATGAAATGAGCCACAATTTTTTTTTGCTTTGAAGCTTTTAGAAGTGCCATTGGAGTGGTACAATGCATAGTACAGTACATACAGTAGGCCCTACGTATAAGATTTCAGATAAGTTCCGTATCGATTAAAATGCCGCGTATGGTCGTAAGTTACTTTGGCCCCCTTGACTGTAAGAGAAGAAATGAGGTGTCGCGCGGAGAAATGCGCCTTCTGTCCTTTCCGTCTATCGCTTGATGCATTTCCGCTTTTATAAGACTTGTACTGCTGATTTGTACTATTTTCTCTGTCAAGGAGCATGAGAAAAGGTCTGGTAAATTGAGATGGTTCGAAGTGAACACGAGAATATCCTTCCTTGGTAAGCATCTTCTTCCTCAGTTTCAGAAAATGTTTGCAAGTCACTAACAATGAAGATTTTTTAATCCTTTGAGAAAAAAATGCCAAGTTGTTGTTGTTAGTGGAGAAGCCTTTCTATTTACAGTAGTACTAGACCGGTGGTTCTTAACCTTTTCGGGCCTCCGCACCCCTTTGTAAACAGTTGGTCCTTGTCGCACCCCCTATACCAGGGGTGATTGATTAAGTTCATAGTTAGACCAAGTCCAGAGGTGCACCTTGCTCGCACCCCCAGGGGAGCCACCTCGCAACCCTTGGGGGTGCGGGCACTCCAGGTTTTAAGAACCGCTGAACGAAACTAAACAAAAGTTTTAATATTGTTTTCTGTTGTATATCTCGGAAGGTTATGAGACAATGTCTTGCAAGTGCACAAGCAGTACCATGTCCTGTAATATTAATCACTGAAGTCGGCTTTCAAAAGAACACCGTAATGTTTTTGAGACAGAGACTGAATTATTCAAAAAGTTTCTCCCTACGAGTCAAGCCATAAATAATGGTTAATATTATTGTTCTCTGCCTTAGGAAAATACTGTCTAGTCATCTCCTTCATGTACTAGCACAGGTATAGCATACCCATTCCAAAATAAACCTCCCTGAGCCTGCAGGCACCCTTAATTTACACAAGTTTCTTGTAACTTGCCTATAATTGTCGGCCGCCATTGTAACATTCAGTTGAAAGCGTCACCGTCAAAGCAATTATAAGTACAGTAGTTTTGGGCCCCAAAAAGGCGAAACTCAATTTCAAGTTGGACGTGTCCACGGTCCTCTCCCTCAGAGTTCTGTATATTCAGCCGACTTGATTCGAAACATGTATCAGCTCAACTTTTTTCCCCTTTTCTCTCAGATTTTTTTTTTGTAGAGCAGAGGCCATGAAAAGCAGAGCTGATGAAAAGACGCTGGCCTTTGAAGGAGTGGAAGGAAGTGGAGAGGGAAAGACGGCCAGCAGTCCAACAGGAAACATTTTTCGTCCCGGTGGCGGAACTTTTCATGCTGCAGCCAGCCTATCCTTTCCTCCTGCGTCTTGGGTGTCAGCCGCAGCCCAAATGCGATCGAGGCCCTACCAAGGGTTCAGGCCATAGTGGGTGGGTTGGGTGGGGGACATCGATTTAAAATCAGACCTGCTGCTGCTGGAGCTGCACGCAAGGAAAAGCCCCCGCAAGGATGCTACAGAATAATATGCAAACTCGGGCGGCTGCTGGGCTGCAGGCTGGCTTATAGTGTCAACCTTGCCTTTACCTGAGCTTCCCCTCTGCTAATGTCATGCCACGGGCTCGGTGGAGGCAAAATCGACGGAGACCAAACTATATGCCCCTATCAAGTCATGCGCCGAAGTCGCTGGGGACTAACCAGCAGCATCTCCTAGCTGCTACTGAACCTACATGCTCCTAACCAGAGGAGTTGTCGCTTGTCAAGGACTTGAAACGGGCTGCAGGCTATCACCTACCGCAAGTGACACATCCACTCAGGCCAGTTTCATTACTTGGCGCTTGGTAACGGTAGATGGCCCACACCCAAAATATCACAAGAGGAAGGTGGATTTTGTAACCGCACTATGGGTTTGTCGGAATCATTTTTAATACTCAGAAATATTAAGGGCGAACTTGTGCACAATATTATTGTTCGGATTCTTACGAGTTTACTGTAAAACATGTCTGTTATGTAAGGCTGCATTGCAAGGTAGAGAACTATACGACAATGATCCAACACGTTGGGGCAGAGACATCTTTGGTATTACAGTAAATTCGCTGGAGATCCTACAATCCTGGTTTGTTCCCATCTTATTTCTCTTGCCTGTATACAGTACCTGTGTCAAGTACACCACGAGAGATATTCTGTCATTTTATGCGTACAGTACAACAACTTTCAGAGATTCTTGAAATATAGTCCAAACGGCACTCGAGAAAGTTGCATTTTTAACAATAACCATGAGAGCATTATTATACACTGTATCCAGTATACTGTTCTTCATTTCAAGATATGTGAAAAAGCCACCACTTATCAGATTTGCATGGCCCTTCTTTGCAGGAAAAAAACTTCTGTTATTCATCTACTCTCATTCAACCTCACAACCTGTCAGTAAACTACTATTCAAAAGTATATGCTTATTTTATGATGTAATCTTATAGCGAAACATTTTTTCGCTGTAATAAAATTATCGTTTAAGCTGATGTGTAAATGCGCACATAACTTTTCAGGTAATAGTGCCCTTACGATGTTACGCGTGTTCTCGTGCAAGGTACCAATGGAAAAGCTTTTAAACTACAGTGGTATAGATGATTCTTGCTAATCCGCCCACTTCAAAGTGTGATACTGAAAACAGTTTAAATGTTATTGATCTGAGCGCGTCCTCGATATTTTAAATCCACGTCCAACCTTTAATAAAATATTGCGCTAGGGCTCGTTGAATAGCGTTCTGTTAAGTGGTAGCAAGCGGTAAAATATGGCCTACAATGAAGCCTGTAGAGTATGTAAACAGTTGATGAACTTTTTCCATTTATTAAACCAGATATTCAACTTTCGCTACCCCACATTATGGTTCCCACTTGCAACCGGAACAAAAAAGTAATTACCTTTCTGTCCAAATAAAATGCATTCAACGAACATATAACGCAAATATCTTTTTGTCACAATATAATTAGACTAACTAGTTGTTTTTTAAAACTACAAATAATGCTTCTGTTGCAGCAGTGGAGCTCAGACACAGTTGGAAAAAAAACAATGCGAATTCCCCGAATCTGTGGAGTGGACAGGGCAGTAGGCATGTCAACAACAGCGGCTTTGTCTGTCTCTCCGTTTTTTTCTGTGAAGTCCTGCTGCAGCAAATCTCCGGAATCAAATCAACCCCCAGCATGCGGGTTTGTAAAAAGCCTAAAATAACAACAGCCTGCGCAAAGGACACGCCTGGACAAACGAAAGCATGCTGTCGCTCCACTCAGACGAGATTGTCGGAGATTAATGAAGTCGCATTCGATATATGCGTGCACGTCCATTCATTTTTTTTTTTACAATATCACGTTCCTTACATATTCTTGCATCGGTTGACTTCTTGTCGTACTGATCGATATGGATTGTGAAATTGATTGCTTCATTCCCTGTTCCAGACTCATCTCCAATTCCCCCACCTAGGCTTCCATTTTTATCCATGGGAGTAAGAAACCGGAGACATGATGCGCATCTCCATGTCAGATGACATTCAGAATTTTTCGTTCTTGCATTTGCTGATCCGCTTCTAAACTCCCTCTCCCCCCCTCTTTTTCTCTCTCCTTTTCTTCTCCCCCCTCTCCCTCTTTGGCGTCAACACCATTTTCCCTCCGTTCAAGTCGAGAAAGTTGGAGATATGAGACGGGTGACCGACAGGCGCCAATTCGACGACTGACACTGCCTAACGAACAGAATCAAACTCTAGATGCCTTGGGCTGAGTGCGCTGTCAAGACTTCACAGATTCCAACATTATGCTGTCAGTGGCCTTCTTAGAGTCTAGGGTGGGGTAGGGGGACAAGGAATTGGGGAACAGCGTTTTCTCATTTTTTCTCCATCCCCCACCACCCCCCACCAATAGGGATCGGATTGGATCACCATCTTCCAAGTTTCAATTTACCCTATTCGCCAATATCTTTCCGTCTGCAGGACACTGACAAGGTGGGACAGCCGCCATGATTTTTAGGATGGCGCGCTTTTTGAATGGCAATTGCGACAGATATCTTAGAAAGAGGCCAGAGGGAAATTTTCCAAGAGTGACCTTGCAAAACAAACACCGCAAATGGAATTCGGGGGGTGTATACGACCACGAAGGAATTCCAATTACCGGGCTGGGAGGAAGCGGCGTTTTGCACTGCTTTTGCACCAAGTCTTTCCCCTTGCTCGCGTGCTGTGTTGAGGCAAACTCACCAACCCGGTTTTGGCAACACGCGGGAGACGTAAAATCTTCTATTGATCTGGGGGCTACAAGCTCTCCACTGTGAAAATTCCCATCCCATCCCATCCTCCCCTCCCAAAACCTCCTCCTTAGGGAACGAAGGCAGACAAGTTTGAATAGGAAGTTCAGCGTCTCGTTGACGCTGCAGGAGTTCAGCATTAATTTGCGTCTTTCTGCCGCGCCACTTCTTCTCCAGAATTCCAAAAAGTTAAATGGTTTCCCCCCAGTCGGCCCAACAAGCAAAATCTCCCAATGGTACACAATTTGCGCAGTGATGCATCCGACACTGTTTGCGACGGGGCGCAGAGATTACGCCGCTGCTTCGTCCGACAATGCAGAAAATTAAAACGCCTTTTTTCCAGAGAGTTTTTGGGAAGGGAGATGCTAGGAAGGGTGGGGGGTGTATATATGATACTGTGTATAAAAAGGCAAAGCGAAGCTGTTGGCACGTCGCAACTCTGCTGCGAGCCTCTTCAAATCAAGCTAATAATCTGGGGGGGGGNAGAGAGAGAGAGAGAGAAAGAAACGCCCGCCAACTGTTTCCACTCTTTTCTAACGCGCTCGCCTTTTCATAATGAAATTCCGTTGTATGTATGCAGAGCACTATCCCTGAGGGCTGCTAGGGGTACGAGACTGAGGGAGAAGGACGCCTACAGAGCCAGTTTTGGTCTTTATCGGCCAACTGTGGGGACGTTGCGCGACGCCCATTTCGCGGCCATGACTTGGCTCTACCATGTACTGCACATTGCACTCCATCATCCGCGATTGTGTCTGCTTGCGATGCTTGCGTGCATCCGGTCGCAAATGCAACTTGGCTAAATATTGTTTGTGAAAGTGCCTGGCTTGTTAGGCCCAGGGCCATCCAACTCCGAGCAGCGTCGACAGTCACGTTCTGGAAGGAGGTTGTCACCGCTATCCTATCCGTATCCTAGCTGACAAGCTTGCAGATGTCTTATTAGAACAATCTATATCCTGGGCATGCAGGAGAAATCCACGTTGTGAACCTATATAGTGTATGACCACGACATGCAATAGCAACTGGCCCTAAATATTGCAATTGGTTAATCCGGTTAATTGGTTAACAATTTTTTTAAATGCATTGTTAGTTTATATAACAGGATTTTAGTATAGTACAAGAGTGTATGGCAATTCTACATTGTGAAGGATTTCAAAAGAGAGAAATAAAGACTAAAGTTTCGCTGCCTTTTCATATTCGCCACGACACACTTTTCCCTTTAGAACAATAGACTTTTCAGATACTTGCATGTCATAAAAATAATCAAGGTAAAACAATGTGATTCGCTATTCTATTCAACCTCACAAAATGAGTTTGCTCGCTTTTTAGCAGTAAGTATTCGCTTGGATGCTGAATAGGTACCCTAACTTTTTCGTTCACTATCATTGCAACTAGGTCGAATTTTGAAAAATCGCTGGTGACAGTGTCAGTTCGTTCTCCTTCTGTCCGAATATATTTTCAGGCTTTCTTCTGGAATATTAATAGTCCAATATGATGCTTTTTTTTGTAGAAAAGCGATAATTTTCCTCAGGCTTGACTCTGGAAGGGTCTAAAGATGTTGAGTCTGTGAATAATAATAGTGTGTCCTATCAGAATATTTACAGTATTATCGTATCCGTTATTCCTCCAGCACATACATTTTACGCAAATATTGTTATTTATAATTATCACACATTTTATTTACCTTTTCACAATAGGACAAAACTGCACTGAAACACGGCATTCGGAAATCAGTGGTGTTGATAATTAACTTACTGGCGATTATTAGTGTATACTGACTTAACCGATACCGATACTTTGACAAATCACTGCCTAAAAGCAAACTTTTGTACAGTCCATTACTAGTATGACCTACCTTAACTGAACATTGCAATCTTTGTACTAATATTACAACCAGCATTTTGGAAAGAAACCATTATTTGACAACGTCCATTTTCATTCCCCATATTTCTTCGCCCGAAATCACTCCGAAGAAAAGACGTTCTCACCAGCTGTTTCTGAGCAAGAACATGCATATATAAGCGTGGCGCCTATGCCACATGACGTCAATTTTTTCCCCTATAAGAGGCGCCTTGTAGTGCAGCACGCACGCATTTCGAGATCTCTCCTCGCCCAATCCATCGTCGACACAAAGAAAACGCTGGGCATAGATGGGTCTCCATTTTTCTCGCAGGCTCTTGGACACTTTTGGATGCAGATGGTAAGCCTATTCCCCACCGCAAATAGAACTTGGTAACTAGCAGGGCCCCCCTGATAAGGTATCAGACGCCTGTTTCCTGACAGCCTCACTTGACAGGACCATAAAGTAGGTACAGGGGACTCTTAGATACTGCTGCATTCAGCTAGGTATTCAGCTCACGTTTGACAAGCTTCTCGGTGGTTAGAGCCACTCCTGCCTAGAACACATCTTCTGCAGCAAAATAAAAGAGAAACGGGGAAAAAGCGGCAATCCTCACTCTGAATAAATAACGTCTCCCTCTAGCACCACCATTTCTTTTTATTCTGCGTGGGAACCTTCCATATGTGTGCATTTAGGACCCCCCTCCCACTCTATGACTAAAACCATCATTTGGCATAACCAATAGGCCCACCGACGGGGTTATAAATAAAAGTAATGGCTTCCTCCAAAACCACAAAATCTGATCGTCCATATCAAACAGCGTCTGTGATTAATGCGCGCAGGCTGCGCGGGTTTTAACCCTCATATCCGTACAAATGTAAATCATCACATTCCACCCAATCTCGGCTCATCAAAGAGCAGCCCGGAAAAACCGGTTAGGTTTTCATTAATTATTTATGTTGTCTGCTGACTTTAAAAAAGCCCTTGTTGCGTCAAAACTTTCCCACCCGGTTTTATCCATAGATTTGTACTCATATTTGCGTGTTGTTGGGTGTGAATCCTACCTGAATAGAGAGGGGTATGAAGCTGATTAGAATTTGAACTTTGGCTGTTCAGTTATCATTACATTCATTTCCATGTTAGAAAAGGTGACGTTTTAGTTCGTAAAGTGGAAAATGTCAAACCTGGTTCATAATGAGGCACAAAATAATTGCACGTTACTCTATTATGCGGACGTATAATATGGGACTATTTTCCCGACAATGATATAATGCAACTCCGCTCTTCTCTGAATAGCATAAGAGTTGAAGGTGGAGAATGAGAGAGGACAACAGTCCTCTGTTAACATTTCAAGAGGGCCCAAGGCTGCAGGGGATGCAGTTTATTCAGGCAACGCTGCAGTAACTTTACCGTGCAGCATAGTTTTAATGTTAATCAACAAAATAGCACTGAGATCAGGGTCAGAGTCTCCTCCGATAATTTATTATACCTATATGCCCTTCTAATTACGGTGGCTGCCTTTTGGTCACCGACTTAGAGGCTACCTGATCGAAGTCTCGTCTAATCCACTCCAGGACTAGTAAGGATGATGTTTTAAGGCACACCGATCTTCGCGGAATATTGAAAGTTGATGGCGGATTATGTAGACAACAATTAAGCCTCTGTTAACATTTCAAGCTGGCCCAATCAAATGTATTGGTACTGACAGAATCACGACCTACATGATATAAAGATAAATAAAAAGATATTTCAAAATTACACCACACGCAAAAATGTATTATTGAAAAATGCCAAAATAATTTGATGATTATGGCAATTAATCTAGTTTATAGGTCTATCACTGCATGATTGTGTTTCACGAAAGCGTGACTTCCCCGAGGCAATCTGCTATCACATATACACATAGTTGTCAATCCTGTGTAGTGTACGCCCTGCCCATTTAAACCATTTAGTGTTTGGAAACAGAGTAATCCCCCAATAAATTAGTCAGAATATTTATCGAACTATCACTACAAAATTGATCATAAAGTGCATGAGAAGATAGCTTTGAGCGCTAGTAGAAACCGCGAGGTCTCCAAACCCCCGCGAGAAACAAGACTTGAACTCCCCAAGCCCTGCGAAATCCATCCTCCTCCCCCCCCCCNCTACCCCGCCCCATTCTAAAGGTACAACGTTAATTCGGTGAAAACTGTCTACATTAGCTCGGCGGCCTCATTATGTATATAAATGATTCCATCTCCACGACAAATTGCCATGGTGTGCACCCGCTAATAGAATTTTAATAGATAACACAGGCGAAGATACCCTGGTAATGTTCATGCTACCCCTGCGAACTTGAGCATGCAGCGCCGCTTGTCAGGGTTTGACAGAACCTTAGAAAATAAGTCAACCGTTTTCATTCTTATGTCATCAGTAGCGGGTGGCTCGGTTGTTCTGTACTCTTAGGGCTCCCAGGACAAATTGATGAAACAAGAGGACCCGAGTTCATTTCATTCCCTAGTCACGCGGGCATTAATGAGTGCAAGTGCACTCACTACCTCGGGCTTGGAAAGTTTGCTACTTGACCCGCGGGGTTCGCCCTGTTCACTGCCGGGATCATTGGGCTTGGCTAGCCGGCTGGGTGGTAGGGAGGACAATAATGGAACCATTCTACATACGAGCCAGGAGAAAATCATTTTGTGAGCAAAAAAAAAAAGTTTCGTGTGAAGCATGTAACAGGCGTTAAACAAGTCTGTTAGTATCCAGCAGGTAGCATTTGTGCTGGTTATTATCAATATTTGCGGCATTTTCAAACGCGATGCAAGATCTGGGAAACACAATGTATTAGGCCAGCCACACGCGTGTGGTCATTAATAATGATTATTAAACGTGCTGGAATGTTTTTCTGATGTGGCTACAAAAATATGTATAAAAGGGCTTTGTGTCGTCCAAAAAAGTGGAAATTTTTCCCCCTGCCGAGCGATACTACGAATTTAAAAAATAGCTAAAATTCGAGTCACGGCGTGTTGGCTAATAATAACGCGCAGTTTTAAATTGCAATCAAAATTTCACTCAACTTTTTTTTCCCACTTCCTACTTTTTGGTCTAAAATCAGGGCCTGGAAAGTAAGTTGGTGTCAGATCGGCACCTGGCCGCCCTCGTTTTCGATGCGCTCAAAATTCATGTCCGCGTGTCAGAAAAAGAGCGGCTCCATCTCTCATATTCCGGGCCCAAAAACTTGGCAAAGGCAATTGGAAATGTGGGAGGTGGAAACACTTTTAGATTCCCAACAACACCAGGATGACTGTTATGTTTCTGCGGCAAAAGGTCGGATCTGGCAAGGGCACAGCAGTCAACACCAGCCGTCCGAAACTCTTGCTATAATTATTACCTGTGAAATATAGAGACTCTAAGTGTGGGCGCGTCGGTGTCATATCTGTGCCGCACATGTAAATCATAAAGACAGGATTAGTGGTAGGAAACAGGTCGAGCCACTCGCGCTCTAATGAATATGGGGGCAAAAATAGATGCTGTAAGGAAAAGGAAATTCCAGGAGTGTCACTGGAGTGTCATCTTTTTCGCACCAAAATATGTGTTAAATTTTTAAAAATACATTTGTTAAATTTTACTTCAATTTCTATTGTAGTTTTTGATGTGGTGATGTGTTTTGGCCGGGAACATTGCTTTCGAGTTCTTCAGGGTATGTATTTATATATCACTTGGGCTGTTGAGCTTGGAGTCTCACTTTATATCCACAACGATTAACTAACAAGCCCACCGTAGAAACACAAACACCATTCAGTACGTTCTTCGCAGGTGGGACCATAACTTACGGATAGAGAGGCATAATGGACCTTGTGTTTCATAACCTGCAAGTTGGTGCACATACGTATTTCAGTTTATGTGCAGCACTCGAAACGCTATTTTAGAGTATGACCATTCAAATGCATTACCGTACTACATTTCCTCTCTCAAGCGCATTTTTAAAATATAAAAATGCCAGAAGTACTTTTAGAACTAAGCTACAGACTATTTCAACCTAAAAGGCTCGTGCCTGACGCTGTGAACTGAACTACACACTCGTAATTTCAGGAACTATACGAACAGCAGGTATTGTCGGTTTAAAAAGGTACGGACACACCCAAGCTCTTTATGCATCACTACAAAATACTCTAGGCCAATCACCTTCCAAAGCAGAGGGCGTGACCAGGACAGGTAATAGGCTACTCGGAAATACTACTATATAGTGTCATTTAGCCTGAATGCAACAGTAAGTTCCAGTCATATGAAAGTAAGTTTTTTAAAAAAATCTGCAACAGGTATTTTGTGCGTCATTCCTAATTCATATTATTCGAGATTATTTTTCCTTAATATTGTTGTTACACCAGGTCCTATAAGTGGGGACACTATCAGTAAAGCGCTATTTAAAATAGTGACGCCAATAGGAGCCTGAGGGAATAAATGTTCTGGTTGAAAATATATGGGCTATAAATAGTACCGCATGTAAATTTAATTTGATCCAAGGATGCCATAATAAAAAAATAGGCCACGTCGGTAGTAACAGAAATGTCTATAAATACACCTTTTACGCGTATAAGGCAGCAAGGTAGCCTTTAAAAATATTTGCATCGACGTGTTCAACGAGCGGAAACCACGAACAAAACATGTACACTATACCTATGGTCCTATGCTATAACATAATATCCAGAATAACCCGAACAATATTATGATCCAGGGGAATATGATGCTATGAATGCCAACCTATACACAGCATCACACCTCCTGCCTTACAATATGGGTCATTTTCTGGCAGCACTTCCATGCTCTCTGTCACCTACTCTCCTGTAATATACACGGTATACAGTACCCTCATCCTACAATAATATAGGAACCTAGGCGGGAACTGAGCAACTCAAGATAATGAACCTTCTGCACCAGACACCAACCAAAACAACAGTGGAAACCGTCTCCTCCTCGGCCGCCAGTTGTTGCATTTGAACATGGCATTGTGAACCCTGAACTTATCATGTTCTAATTTAGTGAGCAGGCATGGTGTGTATTTTGAAAGCAGGATAATAATTGGGTAAAAAATTCTCTGAGCAGACCAGATTGGAGGCATGGATGCTTGACGGGCTGATGAAATTGGCAATCAGGCATGCAGAAAGAAAAGCGGGGAAACACATGCAGACAGTTGATATATATTATAGCACGCATAGATGTGTTCAATTGTGCAGTATCCATTCTAATGGAGTAGTAAGAATGATGATGCGAGTACATCTCCAGCTGCAGTACATTATGTGGGCAGAAGCAGGCAGGCATAGAGCTTGCTGGGAGCAAGCACGCACACCAATTCCTTTATGAGCTGAGCCCTCTAGCTATTTAGCTTAACACACATTCGCTATCTGTTATTGAGTATGCTAATTATTTCGGCAGGCTCCAATTTGGTCGATTTCAAATTAAATCTGTACCAACGGGAGTTTGCCAATGCCGCTAATACATTTTAGCATCTCTTGATCAAATAGTGCGGTACGGCAATTTTGTATGACGGCTATAGACACTATAGGCGCAGCACAGAAATGTACACAGTCCACTTTGTTCAGCCTGTAATGGAATACTATTTCAATAATGAGCGGAAAAGGCTGAGGGAAAAAAATCACTCACGCACTCATCATTCCCTGGCGTATAGTTTTGTACCGTAGGCTGCTGAAGAACAGTTTGAAAACTTCAAATTGATGTTGGCAGGTTACGAGACCGATCTAGCTCCAGGCGCTCTCTTTACTAGATGAGATATTGTAAAGACTACTGTCTGCAACATGGGGCACTAGCTTTTTTATTCCTTCCTTCCTTCCTTTCCTTACTTACTCCCCTCCTTCCTGTATCGGGAACTCTTTTATTTACCGACTATTTTCAAAAGAGACCTTGTTAACCTGGGGCTAAAAAGGAAGAAGTAAACAGCGTCGCTCTCCAGGCTCAGATTAGTTGGTAATAAATTAAAAGAAGTTTAATCAACTCCGGCTAAGGCAGCGCAAGCCAAACATTATTTAAATTTAAATCAGCTGCTTTTGCAGTATTTAATACGCAACTTTAAGCTCCAAGATAATTATATAATATATTTACCCCGTGATAGGGCGGAGCCCTTTTAGGGGGGAAGGGGAGGGCGCTGTGCGGTAGTCATTTCTGACATTCTTTAAACACCAGGCCTTTTCTCCTGGCCCTGGGCAGAGTAGAGAGTGCAATTCTGCCCCGGCATGTCGGGTGAAAAGCGGAAAAAGACCCGGCCAAGCAGAGATGACGGGGACGGGATTTGAACCCCCGGCTTCCCGCTTGGCTGGCCAGTGGCGTACCCACCAGACCACTATGCCTCCCCACCAAGATAATTATTATATTGTACCTAAACTGTACATAATTTACCACATATGCATTTCAGGATTTATAAGAAACTGCGATCATTAAAATTGCACAGTGTGTTTTCTTCAGATTCAGAGATGCTGGCAGCCCACAATAATATTGTTGTGAGATTTTGAAAAATATACTCCCTATACTGTATACAGCGTTAGTTACAACAGAACTGTTACTGTGCTTACAGTACAAGAGAAATCCACCAAATAAAATATAAAAAACAAGTTTCGAGAAAATGCAAAGCAAATATTGCACTTGTTTGAATGATATAGTGACGACAAAAAATTATGGCTTTCTGGCTTGTTATGAATCTTGAGCACTAAATGGACTTCACTAGGCGATAGAGCAGAAAATGTGCTCCATAGCAAGAACCTCAAAACCGCCAAAAGTGTGTTTCTCATATAAGACTGTATATGAATAACTTAACTGCTTACCCTTCCTTCCCCCCCCTAAGGCAACGCTAATTGGTGAATGGAACGTCGTGAAGGTTTGGAGCATCCTACAGGCTTTACGCATCACAATAAACTTTCGTTCATGAGGCAAGCCTTACCCACTATTCTCCATTTTATTGGAAAAATACAATGATATGAACATAAATATTTTTTTATAGTTATCCTTATCCCACCAATGTCTCTATCACCATTTCTTCTAGTCTAAACACTACAACCTTGTCCACATCCTGCAATTTATCTGACAACCTGGCCTGTCCCACAAGCAGGTAAGCCTATAAAACACCACCTAAATAGCCGTCTACATAGACGGCATTCCAACAAAACACATAAGTTTTACGAGTGAAAATGGCGTAGAAGTGCAGACTATCAAGCTCCTAATGGAGATAGACCGAGGGAGCAGGCAAATTGAAATAAATGGCTGCGTCGATGAAAGGAAGTAGGGAAGAAACAAACCCATCCTCCCCCACCCTCCTGTTCGATCGACGGAGATGATCGCACAATTCGGGAGGCAAATGTGCGAAACGCTGGTCCGTAATGATCACAAAGGTTGTTCCTCTCTCTTTTTCATCCCGCAGTAAGTTCTCCCCGTTTCTTTCATCCGAGTCTGCCGGGTTTCGACCATGGAAGGAAAGAGACACATAGACAGACACACCAGGCCACGTCGCGCTTCATGGATCAACATGCAGAAAGCCGAAGGGTCCCGCCGCACCCAAGATGACAGTAACGGTGTGCTTAGAGTTGAAATATCGCAGAGCTGGCGAAAAGTGGTCTTCTTTCATGATGGATAATATCACCCGCGAGGCCTCTGGGTTTTATGGAAACTTATTGAAGCTATATGTCTCAAAGCGAACATATTTAAAAAAAACAAGTGATATTTAGCGCCTTATAAAACTTGCTGATTAATTTTATTTTAAAATTGGTATACTTTGTTTGCACACTTTCTTTTCCGGGTTCCGTTACGGGAGGTGAATTTAGATGCACTTTCCTGCTTTGTAATTAGCGAACATTTTGTGTGCGCAGGTTATTTGACCTAATTATCTGAGTCCGATGGGTATTCAGATAACAAAATTAGTACACAAATAAGGCAAGGCTGTCAAATCTGCTTTTATAATTTTGCATGTTAAAATTTTTAATCATAAACGTACATTACTCTTTGTAGCGGCGCCACAATTTGACCAAAACAACATCGACCCATTTCAGCAACTTGTTTAGAATCGATGTTGTGTAGCAGATATTCACACCTTGACGAGTCAAGCGGAATTTGCGATCGCAGTCAATGTTCATAAACAAACAACTGGCACAACATTTCAATGCTCTCTGTTACGTATGTTCTGCAGTTTCCGTATTTGTAATAATACGGTTTTAACATTTTTACTGCAATAGACATGGCATACGTATATGGCTTGGAGAATAGCATGTAACCGGCAGAATTTTTTCCTCTTCTCCCAGGTCCGATAGTGGACCCTTATCGATTGTGATGTCAAAAGGAAATTAATTTTGAGGAACCGGTCTCTCAGAATGTCAGGTTCCCATGAGAACATATTGCATGACAGTTTTTCGTCTAATTTCGTGTAACCTCCGATAAAGTGAAGATATTAAAAAAGTCAAATTCGTCAGTTCATAACGATGCACGTCTATATCAACATTAATTCCGAGGCTCTCTTGTTTTATCGTGAACACTGGAGTGAATAAATCATTCCCATCCACAGTGTTCCTAAATAAAGATCTTAATCTGCATCATCAAACACAAGTGCAAGAATAAGACAAAAAAAAACACTTCAACTTGGCTTTATCGCGTCCTCCATTGTCCATACCATGTTTGAGTATTTTGGCCACAGACACGCAATGTTCCAACGTTCCATGACATGAGTCACTCGTGAGCTGAGGAAATGTTGGCAATTTGGAGGGCTTTCTTCATCTACAAGTGAGATCCGAGATAAACGGACTCTTGCAATATTAACAGGGACAATGTCAGCAAAGAAGAAGCCTTGTACGTACTGAACGAACAACACTGCATGTGTGCAACAAGCAGAATATATAACATTAACCTTTATCTAATTGGCTTATTTTTGGCTCCACGTTATCTTCGTATAAAAATTCATAGTCGTGATCCTGCCTTTTAATAATTCAAAATTAGCGGTTATGTGTCAAGTTGCAGAAGGCTGGACGATTACAGGACACTACAGGCATAAACTGTTATTTAGCAGATACGGAATGTTGATACGAGAGCTATCATATAAATTACACGACCTTTACTGCTGCCAGTACACAATAAAATACAGCAAGTATAGTATTCTGGTAGTCTTATGGAGCTCAAAAGTAGTGCTGAATTCCTCAAAAAGCTTGTTTTTATATGGCTCATTTTTATGCTGGATAATCCTCTGAGCCAGCCAGGTCATCAGTTATACACTTCACGGTATGCATATATCATATACTGTACTTGTACAGGTTGGGGGTCTATTTTTGTTACTACATGTGAATATCCTGAGAAGGATTTTTTGCTATCACTGTAGGGCCTACAGTGTAGGCAAAACAAGTTTTACAAAGCGTACAGTTGAGATGTGCAATGTGCAGTATTAGATCTGTCGCTTAATTGTCAAATTGTGATGCTTCAACCTCAGGGGCAACAAGGTACAGTACTTCTAAATAAAACTTGGCAGTGACACTGTGTATGACATTTTAAGCTACTCCATAAGACAGCCCGTACCGTAAGTAATAATAAGCTGTGATGTGTAAATTGTATCGCATTAACGTACTGACACAAAAATATCACTCTATTCCCACATATTTAAGGGCGCTACTTTCTCTGTAGCTATTAACTTCCAGTGACACCAACTGAATATTGAACAGTTGAACGTATCTGAGAACTGCCTTTCAATACTATTTTTGTACCAGTTGTTTGGGTGCTGTCATCCGTTCCAGTGTCGCAGAGAATAATACCGTATTCGGTGTAGGGACGAGTTACTGGCAGGAAATAATACCAATTTTCTGGGCGTTTGGACATTTTACTGCTGTCAGACTTGGCATTTATGATGGCCCAATCTGTCTCTTTCGACATTCCCCGCGCTCCCTGCCAATTTCTGTCGACACGATTTCCAATGAAGAAATTCATGGACCCTGGACAGCATTAGACTATACTACAAAAGTTCTGGTATGAAACGGATACAGAGCCTGGAGAGAGACGGGAAGTGGAGGGGGAAATATAGTGGGGTTGCAGCAAATGACGGACAAGCCCCCGAATAGAATAACTGCTCAATACACATTAAATCCGCATTCCTCGTGCATAGTCCCAAAATAACCCGCAAATCGGCATTCTGGGACAGACGCAATTTATTATTCATGCTAATGACTATACAGGCAGTTTTATCTGGAAAGAAATCTGCCAATTTTTATCATATGCAGTTCTTTGGCCTATCACACAAAACGTTATGACGCAACCAAACATGTAATTTTTAAGAAACGTAACGACACAAAAATACGAGTTGAAAGACCGCTGTATTATACCGCAGAAAACCACAAATATGTATCATGTGACACATGTGTGCCATTTTACACAAAACGCGTTGACAATATTACCTGACACATTTTTGTGTGTTATACGACATCTGGTTCTGCTCGTAAGTGTGTTTCCGTTTTGTGTGTATAAGCATATAGGCTACTATACGCTAGCTACAGAGTCTGGGAAAGAGCAGCCTTTTTTTACCTCCACTCCTTTTCCTCCATTGGTACAGGGAATTCTTCACAAGCTACTCGTCTAAGATTTTGTCCAGGACCAATGTGACACACTGAAGGACTGAAAGTAACTTCCTGTTCCCATTCGAGCTGCCGGAAATATATAGGACTTCTACAGAGAGGCACGACGCCCGGCCTTATAGAGGTAGCGAGCACTCAAGGTATTATAAATTACGATCATCGTTTTCATATTTGTCCGGACCAGAACAAACAGTCGCTAAATAACATTGTCTAGACTCTCCCATGTTGGTCGTTTGAATGAGAAATGCATTTCGAGAGCAAAGCACGTCAGATTATGTTTTGAACGCATTTATTGTGAAACATTTGTAGGCATGAGTTGATAAATTGTTGAAAGAATAAAGGGCGAGGCACTGTCATAGCTCAGTGACATAACGGAAATATAGCTAGTTATACAGTATAATGTTTTCAGTACACGTTAATGGGCAGGTCCAAACGAGTCCAAAATGCTTGTGAATTTTAAATACCGCACCATTACACTATTACTCTTCACTTAGCTGATGACATTGTTATATTATAGATGCATATTAAAAGTAATGGGCATTCCTCGGTGACGTATAACGAGCGGCTGAAACTGCTACAATATTGTTTATAAAAATATTTGTTTTAACTGATACATTATTATTTATAGAAACGCGCGAGAACATGCTGCAACTGTCAGCATCTTTGTAACTTTGTTCCTCAACCCGTCACATGCGGAAATGGAGAAATGTGCCGCAGAATATACGTCAAGCAGTATTTGGCCAATTGCGTATACATTAAGCTTATATTCACTACCTCAAGTACTAGTCAGTTTGACATATTAATTACTGAACTGCGAAATTAATTACTGAACTGAAAAATTATTACCATTTCAGCAAATGACAAGTTTGCCTTACACATACAAAAAGCGTGACAGCAGCAGCTCTTCAGGGTGGCTATAAGAGAACATGTGCGCCTGTCCCCGAGCCTGTCCCGCCGTTTTCCATTTCATAGTTTTCATACCTGCCTCGCCGAAAAGCCAGGCCGCCACATTTGTGGGAGGGCTACCCTGATCCAGCCCTTCCACTATCACCCGCGTTATGATAATTTATTCTTTTAATTTCCAGACCCGCCTGCTACATTCATTACTCCGCCACTTTGTTGTCCAAAACTAATAACAGTATCGTAACGCTCAGGGGGCCAGAGTGGAGACAACTGCCATTGGAAGCCGATATTGAGTTTCTGGCGAAACGTCGCCTTTGCCACGGCTATTCATATCCAAAGACAACAATAGGTAGCGATTCTGCTCCTCCCTGGAAAAACAGCGGGACCTACGACATGGCCCATCTCCATGGTGAAAATTAGGCAATATTTGTCCCACCCTGTCCGTCCACACTCGCTCCTCCGATTTTTTTGCTTGGCGACAAATGGCCGTTCCGTCGCCTTGATGTCTTGCCACACTTTTCGAATTTGCCTCTGACGCTGTTCCCAGTCGTTTGGAAAGTGTCACCCTTCTCCATTGCCCGATGTAAATACCTCATGAAACAGGTCGTTCCCCCCTTCAAATTTGCTTTCTTTCTCGAGTCTTTCCAATTTTTTTGGTTTTCGGGTCGGAAATCATGCGCGTAAGTCTTCATCCGAAGGGATCTTCCTTACCAGCGTTGGTCGACTTAATGACTGAATGAAAACTTAACCAAAGTGGTCATTAAAATGTATGAGAGGAAAAGGTTCCTTATCCCCGCCACCAACTTTTGGACGAAGTGGCTCCGTCGTAAAAATGATTCAGGTTGCGGAAGCAGAAAACTCACGCATTCAACCCATATAACTCTCTAATTGATTTCCGTTTTCACGGAAATAGGCAAGCAAACGTTTCACCTCCCCGGGAAACTAAAACGGGGACTTGAGTCTCGATAGTCAATTATCGAAAGAGGCCTACAAGTGTGAGATTAACGGAGTAATCGCATTTCATAGCGTAGATACAATCTCGGCGAGAGATGTGAGATTATCGCAGATGCAGCCGTTATCAGAGTACATTTTGTTACCTAAAAAGGGTAACAGCACCCTAATGACATCCGGACACGCACTGTGTTTGCAAACCCGCCTTTAAACTTAAGCACCACGGGGATGTATCATCGCTTCTTCCTGTAATTTTGGAGCGAATCAAATTTGTTCGAAACTAGACTTCTTTAATAATAATTAAAAGAAGTCTAGTTTCGGACATCATTCAAATTTGAAAGACTAAAGTCTAATTAATTTCTGGGGAGCTCGAGGTCTTCGGTGACCATTACACTGCCACAAGTAGATTTAAACATGTTAAAGTGGTAGTTCTGAAAGTTTAACTTCACACTATTATGCACGGACCTTACAGACATTCGACAGTACTATTTTAAAGTGCACAAGATACCCTCGATTGAAAGTCAGCCCAGAGCAGGCCACTAACTCAACCCAATTTTGTACACCCCCAGAGCATCGCCATCCGGAAAGTTGAACCCTTCACGCACCGGAAAGTTATCAAAGAGATTCAAACTCACCCCATAGACGGCAAGCCATATTCCGGGCCAACACCTCCTTCGGTCCATCCAGTCCATTCAAAGAATCCTCAAGTGAACCTGAAGTGCCGGACACACCGTCTCTCTTGGAACGTCATGACACGTGGTGCACACAACTAGCCTATTTCCATAGTAGCCCCTCCGGTCATCCTCCCCCACCTTGCCTCCAATATATCTTAGAGTCACCTAAGTAAGTCTAAAGTGGCGCGCTTTCCCTCCCGCAAGACTAGTCTCCTCATGCATACCGCAGCCACGACTAACCGTGCCTGCCCTTGGCACCGCACTACTACCGTACCTTCTCGGAGAGCTGGCTGCCCTCCTCTCCACCCCTCACCCGCCTTCCCGCCCTGCCCTACCCCGTCTCCCAAAATCCACAATTCGCCGTTACGCAGATCGATGCGTGGCCGCCATTAGTCCCCGGCTCCCGCGCGCGTCTGCTGGCGGGAAGCGCTAAAACCCGGACGGATGTCCGGACGTCGACTAGGGTGAAGGGGGCTGTCCACTCTTCTACCGGTTACCTGCTTGGGTTCACTACCCTCACACACATGACCTGGTCAAGTCACCGGTTGGGACACCGCAATTGATCGCGATCGGACCTGACCTACCCTCAGTCGCGTACCGACAAAAAAAGCACCAACTATATAAACGGAGGGCTACATAACCGTGATGATGAGCAAAGAAAGCGTTGAAGTCAAAGTTGAAGTTAATTTTTTTAAATTCTTCAAAGGTTTTTGAGTCCTACTTTGCTAATCAAAATACGTTGATTAGCGCTAGCTATAATTTATCACGAGAGTCTTTCCGGCGCGAAATCGTGTGAACGTTTGTAAGTTTCATATTAGGGTTCTTCCGAGGAGGTGGAAGTGGCGCAGAGCCAATACTCACATCTTTGGATAAAAAAGCACCAGGGGTTGATCTCAAGACCGTGTCTTCCGTCTCTTGACGTTGTTTTTGGTGGGAATGCGTTACCTTCCCACCCAGGTGAGCACGTATTGTCATTTATAAAATTGCATTTGGAGTTCTATTCATCACATTGTGTTAAATTAAACCTCCAAAAATTCTTGCAATTTCTGTAAACGTAAAGTAAAAGTAAAGTGCGATTCCTTTGCGAAAATGCATTGTCGAGGAGCCTAAAAGTTTGGCTTTTTGTTCCAGAGTGGAATTATTTTTGTCGATTGCTCTATAGTCTATAGCATATAGACTACCTCATGGCCAGAATACTGCCCAGTGCTGGATGAGTGGCATCCTGATATTGCCTTGAACAGGTTTACCTTCTTGTAAGCGTTTGCAACAATATAAACCCTGTAGATCGAAGAGCACGATATCGAGAACGCCAACCTTCCATCCATCTAGTGTTAAACCATTTAAAAAACAATCATACGATAAAAATCAGCGATTGCAGTCGAATTTAGTACCGAGGAAAAGAATAGTGTCCGTTAGTGGTGGTATTGGCAAGATATAGCTAATGTGCATGTGTAGCAATAATTAGCCTACAAGAAAATGTGTTGCCATCATGAAGAGCAGTAGTTCCAAAAAAATATGAACAAGACTGGTAAGATACGACATAGGTCTATAGTATAGCCAGTCTTCGACTTATAGTCCGGACGTTAAGGGGTTCAACCGTGCATTTGGTGAAAAAAGCATGAAATTTGGTACAAATGTCCCTGAGACCATACTCTTCATCAAATACAGATATGGCGCCACGCCCGTTTTCGCCCAGGAGGCGGGTTGGCTACCCTGAAGCGAGTGAAAAGTCTTTTTCTGAGCGAACTATTCTTCTTAGGCGGATATGTGCCAAACAAATGTTGTGGGGAAACATGTATGCTACAAAAAGTGTATAGTAACCTTTCCACGTACGGACCGTACTTTCGGAGCTACAGCGACTTGAACCAAATTAAGGGACGAAAAAAAAGTCAACCGTGCATTGGTGAAATTTGGTAAGAATGTCTTATTACGTAAGTGGATCGTTGCGCAACATTACAGTATAAGCAAGTCATGCTTTACTGAACGTAATTAGCAGCCTGTTTTATATCATTATAATATATAAAATTACATCACATCATTACACACTACACAGTATTATATTAATAGTACGGTACTATACGTATATCATATCATATAATACAGTAATAGTATATCATATTACTGTTGTATTATATCATATTATTATTAGTTCTACATTACATTCCGAAACCACACTACTTGTGCCGAGGCGCGGGTCCGGCGCGGCGCCATTAAATATGAGTACACCTGTATATGGTTTTAGGGTAACTGCACTATTACTGTTCGTCCCAAGGGGGTAATCACTCGACTGAAAAGTGTACACTGGAGTACCAAGGAGTAATAAAGAGTGAGGTACCTGAGGAGTACCAGGGAGTAGCCTACCACTCGCAGGTGTACACAGGAGTACCAAAGTGATTACCCCCTCGGTTCGTCTTGAATGCCGCTGTGCAAAAAACCTTATTATGGGTGTCTTATCATCATTCTGGTGCCGGTACCTGTGAGCAGTGACCTGCACCTAGCACAAGTTTTGGGGTTTAGAAATAACAATGCTACTTTTCCAATACGTATAGGCCTATATGCCGTTAATTCCGCGATTTTTTGTTCACGATTGATTTTTATGTCAGTCAGGATCTACGTCAGTCAAGGCTTCGTAAGCATAGGACTGCCTCTACAATTATACATATGCAGGAGTTCCAGAGAAAAATCAACTTTATCACGTTTCACCTGTCCATTTCGGCCTCGAGAGGAGGTATAGGCTAATAGCATAGTAAGATCAAGCGTTCTGGGATTGGTCAGAGTGGATAGTGATATGGCGGACTTATCTAAGTTCCCTACTTCCCATACATAGAGAAATATTGATGAGACCGATTGCAGCTGCGTAATTTTACCAGGAATTCGAGCATAAATTGTGGCATGATATAATTGTAACAGAGTAGCCAAGTCTAATGTTATTTAATACAGTGTCTCAAATTCCTTTTAATGTTTTATGGTGCTTGACCAAATCTGCACGCAACATGGAAGCCGTGACAACATTTATGCCAAGTTTTCGGTTATAGAAATCTTTGTTTCCATCCCTTTCTGACTAATAGTCTTGTTGACTTCTTTCCGCTAACACATACTTTTTTGCTTCATGGAGAAAAAAGCTGTTGTGCTACTTTGATTTATTGTTACATCATGACTACAACAAGGAGGGAATTTTGCTGTTATTGTTGCAAGTCAATTGTTATTATAATGTATCAGTAACTAGAATAATTAATTTATTATCTTCCGCCTATACCCAGACATTTAAGGTTTCATGGGAAAAGGTGCTTTTTGGTGCCACAAACATTTGGCTCAAAGAAAAGTAGTGATCACCGAAACAGACCGTTTAACCAACGTATTCCATTGTCATTGCTAATAACTATTTTGTTAGCCATTGTCGAAAAATCTTGCTGTAGTAATATCATTGTTGTGACATAATAAGCCGATTTCTGGGTGAGTGCATTACAAAAATTAAAATGACAGGCCTCTTTATTTCAACAATGCCCTTCCTATAGAAAAAAATGAAGTGTCTCATGCACCAATGAACTAAAAATATGTTAGCCTGCAGAACTGTACAGTACAACAGACGTAAAGGATACGAGGCCGCGGAAATCAAAATTAATGCACTAGTGCTTAGAAACTCATCTCAGAATATTGTGAAGAATCTGCCTAATAGTTTATGCTGCAAACGTAACGAAATGAGGTAATAATATATTATTTAAAATGGAAGACAAGGCACTGAATGCGGAAATGCTCAATTTCGCTGGAATTATTTACGTACTTATTCATCTGACTAGTTTAGTTAGTTTATTATTTAACCCTGGTAGCCTTCACGCCTTTACATGGGGAGCTCCTCTACATATTTACAATTTCAAACTCTGTCACTTACCCTCTTACAGTATTTACCTTACATGTGATACCTCAATTCTTGCAGTAGTACAGGATACAGTGTTTTATTATGGGGGGTGGGGTCATAGTGTTATATCACAAAACCTTAGTTTGCTAATTATTGTCTTAAAGAAAGTTGCCAATGTGTGTAGGTTTTGAGGATGCAAATTGGTTATTATTAAATCAAGTTTGTCAGGGGGAAATCGTGGAATAATTTTAGTATGTTACGTTGCACTTTGAAGAAGGGGCAATTGTATAATAGGTAGTGCAGATTGAATTCTTTCTTCGTTGCATAATGAACAGTAATCATCCTTGGACCATTGTAACTTGTATCCGTTGTACTGTACTGTATATGTACGGGGTTCCAATTCGTATTGAACAAATTAATCTAGTCAGCTGTAACGACTGGTCCCCTGACAGGTATATTTGGCCTCTAAAAGAAGGTTGAAGGTCCTGACAGTGAGGGTGACGAGTTGAGAGCATTAGGGTCGTCAAGTCTTCTTGTATTGTATCGTCTATGCATTTTATCAATATATCATTACATAGGCTACTCTCCTATCTCGTTGTGAATGGGCCCAGTATTCCCATGATATGCCTGCTATTTTGAAAATTTTATTGACTTGTGCAAACCAATTATTGCCTGTTCTATTATGACTAAACACTGCTTTGACTTCACGCATGCTTTTAAAAATTACAGTATGCCTACTTCAAGACTTTGTTTATTACTCAATCCCTGATTTCCAGGTCTTACAATTTCCAATTTATCTTATCCGATAAAGTTCTGGCCTTTCACATTAGTAAGCTACTGATTTGAAGAAAAAATGATCGCAATTATCCCCATGGATGCAGATCAATATTAAGT